>VOMN01040454.1:0-14690 GCA_014899125.1 Orchestia grillus
AAGAGAGAAGTGATGACGATGAGAATTTCCCTCTTCAAGTTGGTGTTGAGCCAGCCGTAGAGCACAGGGTTGCTGCACGCGGTGCTCATGGCGAGCACATGACAAGCACCAAAGACTGCGTAGAAGTACTCGGGGCTGTGGAAGTAGTTGAAGTCGGCCAGGAGGTTGACGACGTGCCAAGGCAGCCAGCTGACGGCGAAGGTGCAAGCTATGGTCGTCAGCAGGATGGTGGTCCTGCGATTTCTGTCCAGTTCTTGGGATTTGCGGGCAGCGCTCAAGTTGTGCATCTTGTGTTTGTTCAAGAAGTTCTTGATGTGAATGTGCACGAACACCAGCACCAGTATGGGTATGACGTACTGGATCAGGAATAAAGTGATCATCCAGGCCAATTGAATCGATCGAGAAGACCAAAGTTCCACACATCTCTCGTATAAAAGGAAATCCTTCACTCTGACAGGCTCTAAGTAGTACGCGCTAAACAAAGGAAGCGGAAATATTAGAGAGACTATCCAGATGCCCAGCACGGAAGCCTGGTTGTAATACTGAGGCCGTGGCCGGGTCCCCATCTTCACGATGGTCATGTAACGATCTGCCGCGATCGCCGCGATGGTTGCGGTGCTAACGAGTATGTTCGAGCACTGCAGGATGGGAACCAGTTTGCATATGAAGCTACCCAGCTCCCAGTTCTTCTTCATGAGGCTGGCCAGCGTGAAGGGCATGCAGATGAGGCAGAGGGTAATGTCAGAGATGGTCAGGTTGATCACGTACAGGTTTCCAGAAGTGCGCATCTCCTGTTTCCGAGCGATAACGAGACCCACAAGAACATTTCCGGCGGTGCCTAGGACAATGAGCGAGATGTAAGCAGCCATGACTATGACCTTAGCGACCGGCCCAAGGTACGACTCCTTATTGTTCTCCTTCACGATGTTATAAACTTCAGATAAAGGAAAGTTAAACGGATAATGTTCCAGCGATATATTGTTCATGACAGACTTCAAGTCGGTTCCATTAATTGGAAGCTCCCAATAGTTAGGAAGCGAGTCGAATTGATATGAGAGAGCTGAGTACGTGTTGTTGTTCAACCAGTCGTCGGATATCCACGGAACTGCCAACTCGTTAACGTTGGGATCCATTTCCGCTGAATGGAAGCTGTTGTAGCTGACTTCGGAGATGTCCCCCATGGTTTGATTGTGCGTGTCGATCATGGTTACGAAAGTCTTCAGTATTCAGACGACAATGCACTACTTTTCATTTGATTTGTACAACTAAGTCACTGAACTTTCTTTCAGAATCCTTTACTTTGGAATCGATTCTAAGACTTTTTAAGAGGAATCCCTGTCTATCACAAACGCTTCTTTGAGCATGCTGTACACGCCATTTGTTACTGGGGGAGGAAAGACAACCACGCTTTGTATTTAGTCTCGTCACTTGCACGCAAAAGTCGTCCTTAGTTTTGAACGAACGAATGTACGTCGTTCAGAATGTGTTGCCTCTTTTCTATCCTATCTTGGCCAACAATTTTCTCGACGAAATTTCTCACTTTTCCGACAGCGTGATTGATAAGCGGTTTTCAGCGCGGTAAAACCGATGCAATTCTCGTTACGGATCGTTGCGGAATATTGATCAGAAGTCTCAAGGACATTCCTTCAAGTAGAGCATCCATCAGTTATTTTTTAACCAGTAATTCTTTGTCAGCTTTCAACTCCAAAGGCTTAGCAGCCGATATAAAACGACCGTGCATTCGAAAGCTTTCATGGCAGAATTTTAGCCGCGTTATACGTTGGTTTCTACGCTAAATGTTTGTTTTCAAGTTCGTCGAATCTCACGTCACACATTTTCCGAATGAATACTAGATTTTAGACGCGTTAACCAGATGATTCTGAAAAGAAACGAATAGGAATTTAAATTAACATTAGCAAATAAAAGCAAATTAACAGTCGGGATTCCATCACGCTGTCTAGTCCGATGTTTGTTAGAGCACCGACACCTACTGCACATTACGGCACTTGTGTTCCGTTAGTGACATTATATTCGTTAGATAAAGATACGTTTTATTTCTAGTTTCCCAGCTTTCATCATCACACTAATTCAATATTTCCCAGGAAAGTCCGATCTTGAAAAGTCGGATCTTCGGCTGAAGAATTGATACTCGCCGCTCGGAGAATCCTTTTCAAACTAAGAAACTGCTTCGCTAACTTGTATATGCACCTTCCATGAATGCAACAAAGCCTAAAAAATGCCTACAAATACATTTTCTTTCTCAAACAATTCTCAAAATAATAAATAAACTGGCCGCAGCTAGCGTGGTCGACATCGGCACTCATCACAGCGATGATACTTTGAATGCCAGTGAGAATACGAGAGGGAGGGATGAGTGGTTGGAATGTGTGGAGGAATGTGGGGAAGAATGTGTGGAGGAATGTGTGGAGGAATATGTGGAGGAATGTGTGGAGGAATGTATGGAGGAATATGGGGAGGAATGTGTGGAGGAATGTGTGGAGGAATGTGTTGAGTGAATGAGTGCAGTAAATGTGTTCAGTGGATGTGTTGGATGAACGTACTGAGTGAAAGTGTACTGTGAATACGTTTTGTGAATGTGTAAGCTGAATACAGTGAGAATAAGGGCTGTGAGTAGCTTTGTTAGTTGTCGGTGGAAGTGCTGTGTTGAGTAAATGTGCAAAATGAATGTGCGCTGTTTATAAAATATACATAGCCACGAAAATATGTTTTGTCGAGAGGATGTGTGGTGCTGAGACAACGAGTTGTTCCGAGTGAATACATTGCATTTAAAAAGCCAATCACATGGACAGGACGAGGTGCCCTGAGGGAGGCGAGAGGTCGGCTGCACAGGCGCCCCCCGTCGTCACGACCCTCAGCTCTGTGGACTGGCGAGTCCCTCAGCGCCAACACTGGCGCCGCTAATACAGGCACGGTGGGGAGCTTAATGAAGTTAAAGGTTTTTGGACTTCATCCAATTGGAGTTTTTTAGACTTCATCCAATTGGAGAGTTTTGGACTTCATCCAGTTGGAGATTTTTTGATTTTACCCAATTGGAGATTTTTGGACTTCATCCAATGGGAGATTTTTGGACTTCATCCAATTGGAGAGTTTTGGACTTCATCTAATCGGATTTTTTTGGATTTCATCCAATTGGATTTTTTTGGACTTCATCCAATTAGAGTTTTTTGGACTTCATACAATGGGAGATCCCCTACTGTAGAAATCGTCATCTAAACCATGCTCTGAAAGCAGTTCAATAAATGAAAATACGATTATTACAGCGAGTAGTTCATTGGCTGACAATGTCTGCATCAAGCAGTTCATTGGATGAAAATCTGCACATTGAGCCGTGGATTGGCTGACAATATCCACAGCGCGCAGCTCATTGGACGGATCCCTGCACAACATGTATTCCCGTCGCGTGAAAATATTTGGCCTCACGAGCAACATCAAGCTAAATTAGGTCGAATCTACCATCCGAAAGAGGCATTCAGGAATTCTATTGAGGGTTTGAGTCAATTCTGACCGTGGAAATATCCTTAGGACAACAATACAAGACGACCGCCATGCGCTGCTTCCTGCTGCTGATACGCTTTCTTGGGGCATCTGCGGGAGATCAGATAACGTCCTGTCTTTGGTCTCGAATATTGAGGGCAATTTTGATTCTCAGGTGACGACATCGTACTTGTATACGCTCCTCTATTAACGATATCGTATGTACGGTCCCTAATTTATAAAATCGTACTTACGATACCCAATTTACAATATCGTGTATACGGTCTCTACTCTGTAATATCCTATTTATGGTCCCGGTTCTACGACACAGTATTTTTGGTCCCCAATTTACGACATCGTATTCACGGTGCCTGATTTAAGATATCGCTTTTCCGAGAGCCACCCAGCGATAAAATACATTTATTATTGAATGCTTATGTTCCGTAAGACAAACCTTCACTGCTGGATCAGGTCGCCTCCAACATGATATCTGCGAGTGACGTCAGCCGCAGACGAGAGAATAGGGTCTTGTACATAACATGTCACTCGATCGCGTTGGGGTAAGTACGGCCATGTTTTGCTACCTCGATAATAAGATTGCGCCGTCAGATGTGTTCTTCTTTGTGTTTGTTTCTGTTTTGTTTCGTGAATCAAATGCTGCTCGCGATGTCGCCATCAATAAAATGTAAAAATGTGCATGTCATTAACTAAATGTTGCACGGTGTCCGGCAGCAAAGGACGCAATGGGCCTGTCGTAATCCGAATGTACGGAAGCGTTCAAGCTCAGCCGTAGAATAAGGATATTTCAAGCAACTAAAATTGTTAGAATGACCAGGGATAATTGTTTCCCGCATTCCTGGTGTTTATTTGCTGTACGTTAAGATTTTTATTAAAAATTTTTAGCTTGAGTCTCATGTTAGTTTCGAATTTCATTGACTTACGCGATTGAATTTCGAATTCTGGGATTCCAAAATACGGGACCGATTAGTCAGCAAATTGAGAGCAAAAAATCGTTCTTAAAAATATGTGCTGAATAGTAAACACTCATCGAAAACTATATTAAAAATTCTAATGTTTGCATGGTTCTGAAAGAACCATTTCGTCACTAGCGATTTGAACGTCATAGACATTCATGTAACGTAATCGCATGGACATGTGTTCAACTAAGTCATGATTTAATAGTACATGTACATGATTTCAATGTAGATGCAACTTTTTACCCAATCGTTCTAAAGCTCTTTCCACTTTACTTAATCTGTAATCAAATTATCAAGACATCAATTTTCATCAATATGATAAGGTAATTGAATAAAAAATCTTATCTATTTAAACTAAAGAAACTCGAGAAATTCAAATGGAGCAACACCAGATGAGGAGCCGTTTCTCAAACTCACATAAATACCAGTTTACACTGAACTTTATATTTATTTTTGTTTACAGTAATATTTCACATTTATCCATTTCCATTGCTGTGTGTACAAACCATCCAATAGTTAACAAGAAATTCAGGAACCTCACATTCACCTTACGTTCATCATTTTCATTCACATCTAATCCTGCCGGCGTTCGTAAAGCGCAGTGCATTTTCTCCAGATTACCTTAAAAGCGAGCGGGAACAAATCTAGCTTCTCGCTCTTCTGCTAAATTCACAGCAGAGAGAAACAGCGTCTGGCATCGAGCGCTCGCTCTGCTGTGCAGGAAGCCCATTTTTTCAGGCTTAATTCAGGCAGGATCAACGTGCACGCCCCTGTTCCATCCGACTCTGGATCAGTCGAAAGCGACCCGTTTGCATCGGGATAGTCGTGGCCTAGGAATGGGCCTTAGACGAGCGGCTGTGTGTGCACGCAGGGTCTGTCCTCTCCCCGGGAATGCGCTACCGAAGTTGCGTAGAAATTCGAGTCAGCAAAGGAAGCAAATGAGTCGAGGTAGCTATTCTTTGGGGTCCCTGTTTTTGTGCTAAAGGATCCCAAGTTGTTGCTAAAGGACCCCAAGTTGTTGCTAAAAGATCCCAAATTGTTGCTTAAGGATCCCAAGTTGTTGCTAAAAGATCCCAAGTTGTTGCTAAAGGACCCCAAGTTGTTGCTAAAAGATCCCAAGTTGTTGCTAAAGGACCCCAAGTTGTTGCTGAAAGATCCCAAATTGTTGCTTAAGGACCCCAAGTTGTTGCTAAAAGATCCCAAGTTGTTGCTTAAGGATCCCAAGTTGTTGCCAGAGGACCCCAAATTGTTGCCAAAGGACCCCAAGTTGTTGTTAGAAGGCCATCAGTTGTTACTAGAGGGCCATCATTTGTTGCTAGAGGGCCATCAGTTGTTGCTAGAGAACCATGAGTTGTTGCTAGATGGCCACAAATTGTCAGAGAGCCATAAATTGTTGATAAAAGGCCATAAATTGGTGCTAGACAGCCATAAATTGCTGCTAGAAGGCCATAAATTGGTGAGTGAATGAAATTCATGAAGTTTGGATTTAAAAATCAAAGAGTGAGGCTTTCCCTCAATATTCATTCCATAGGTATACGATATTCGACTTTACAGAATTGCTTATTTAAAAACTTAACTTATGAAGGGCTGAAGTCTTTCATTCTAATGAAACAGTGATCACAAGATTATGCATCGCAATATGTACTGCCTTACCGGGTAGGGAAGAGAAAAAAATTGCCATTCAAGCTTGAATAACGTCCGTTGTTCCAACTAGTTCGTTCTACAGGATGTCGGGAAGAAACTCTGTCATGTACGATACGCGTACTCAAAACAGTGTACGGTCAACTTGAAAACATTTAGCAAAATCTGGACAAAAATTGTCGAATTCACATTAAGGAAAACATCGCTTAACTTAGCGATCTGTTTTATAGGAATAGCTTACCGGAAAAAAATTGCATAATTTTGGTGGCGATCTTACAGGTGCTTTTGGGCTGAAAGATGCCGTGGACTTGATATCCAGACTATTTTTCAAACGGTGAGTGGTTTTCGAAGTGACTTAGGATTAATTTTGTACTCTGAATGACAGAGCAACAACGGCGCAACAAATCTCCTCGATCATGGCACGATACGGAGTTGCGCTCGAGTGTACTTTTTGCATTGTAACTTGTTCAATAAAAATGTTGCTATTATCTAATTGTTGATAAACTCGAATGCAAGTATTGTAGAGACTCCGATAAAATATTTTCCTTTCTGTTCACGCAGAGCTTTGAAGGAGAATAGATCGTACGTAATTGATGTGAAAGTCATAACTATGTACTTGAAAAGAGTCTCATATATCATGATATATGTACTGCTTGTACTTTAGGTACAATGTTGTTATATTTACATTTTTCTAAATTCTGGGATCTTAAATTCACTATTGTGTTCAACTCACTCGTGAATGGATTTATTTTATTTGAAAGCAGAGATTTCCAAGCTGTGCATGCATTTAAAAAAAGCTGACCAGAGTAGGTAAGCGCTCTCTGTATTCACATTCTGCTCAATAGACGTCAAGTAGACTTCCGAGAATTACCTTAGCAATAGAGGCGGCGGAAGCCGGTGGAAAATTATCTTTACTTTTATTAGCTGTGTGTTTTTGTATAATGGATTTCCATTGTGATATGTTTTTCCCTCATCCTCTAACTTAGGAAATAAATGAACCCATCTTCGTAAAGTAACTGCAACTTTTTAAATTTTCACACCTGCGTTGGTGACGCTCGCATGGCTATTTTTTTGCAGCCAAACTCCCAGTAATACGCGCAGCGGACGATCTGATTCAGAATATTAAATTTCACGTGGGGGAAGGTCATCAGCGATACTGATGCTCGTGGTCGACGTCAATAGTTTCAAGAGGGCTTAGCGCCGAGCCTCCGTTGAATCCTGGTTTTATGAAAGATAATCCAACGGTCGGGCCTTTAGAAGATATAGACTTCCACTAAAGACCTTCCGTTTCTACCCCCAGATTTTCAAAACAGCTCTGGGATTCGCGGCATCAAAATAACGTTCATTAAAGCTCCGAATTGATTGAACTTTTTGGAAAATAACATGCGCAGACGAGCTTAAATGTGAAAGAGAAAATGGCCACATTTTTTATTCCGCTAAGAATGAGAGCGAGGCTCACATCGAGGAGCAGAGGAGGCCTAATTTTAACGGAGAGGAACATTCGTAAACTGCCGTGCATTCAATTTGCTCTTGACGAATAGCGAAAACATTCATTTCGCCCGCTGCCCCGGGAGGACAATTGATTAATGGTGTCAGTACAGAGATCGCTGAGCTTGGTCATACTGAATTGAATTTAGTATCCGGAGAATAATTTATACCATTCCTAGGCGTTCCAGAACACATCGCATATTAATTTCAGAACAAGAATGATTCTTACATCGAGGTCCGATCAGCATAACCAAGGTCAGCATGTCAATTGGGCCAATGACTCTATGCATAGCTGGCAAATATGAATGTCATACGTTACGAATTGATGATTTTTAATAAGTTTCGAAATCTACCGAGTTTAATAAAATTTGTCTTTAGGTTTGAGGATTGGTCTTAGCTTAGCGAACATAAGATGTTTAAAAAATATGTGGATTGATTATGAAACATTTAATAAATATCGTAGAATTAAATATCGTGTTAGATATTTGCACAGTTATTAATATGAAAGGCTATACAAAATTGCAGATTTTGCACATGGGTCACTGTATTGTAATGTTTTTTTTAATTTTTTGCTTGTACAATGTAGAGTTAGAGATTTATAAATGCATTTTTCGAGAACGTCAATGGCAACATGTGTTCATGAAGGATGAAGGAGCCCTTTAGTAGATGGCAGCTCCGTTATCTCTGAAGAAAATGTTCGAATTCGCTTTGAATAATTTAGAACTTCGTAATATCGTATTCAATTAATAATATTTGTGCCGTAATATTTTGCTCCCTAACATTTGTGTGTCATTTAATTATGAAAAAACATTCTTTCTAGCACGACGGCTAGAGAATACAATCCTCCAAAGAGGGTTAGAATAAAAGACAATTTGCATCAAATATTTCGTATTGAATAAAAAATACTGGAACGTACGACACATTCACGCTTAACCCTTCACCAACCAACCGGACATGAATATAAATATCCCGTTGCAAAAAGATGCAGCTACTATTTTCATGATCAATTAAATGCAGTCTTACTGCAGATGTTGCACACCAGGCCGCGATTCGTTTTCGGCACACAGTTGAAGGAAGCCATACCACAAAAATAATTAAATCGTAAACACATTCACTGCCTTATGACGCACACGTGCGTCCGGTGGTATTTTGCTACATTCAGCTCCTTTACATCTAGGTACAATTTAATGGTTACCCTTAGCTCGTGCCCATGACGTACATGTGCGTTTTCGTTGATTACGTACGGGCTACAAGTGCTTCCACTTCGTAGAACTGCTACGATGAGAAAAGTTGCAATTTGAATGGTTAATAATAAAACAATCACGATGGCGTGACACCCTGAACGATCAAACTAACTCTTGCGGGAAGTGCAAATGTTTAAATTATAGAGTTAACGTTGACTTAGCTGAAACGCTGAAGCTAGACACTCGATGGTTTGATACAAAGGTAAAATGGTATCGAAAAAGACATCATCGTTGTTTTAGTGTTGAGCAACCTAGTTGCGAACATTGGAACAGTTTCCAAAATGATTCAAACTTAGCTATGTTCCTAGCCCTCAACTTATGGAGAATTTACAAGTTTTGATCACTTCACTATGTAATAATAGCCCAGTGTTGCTTGGTTGGTCTTTCCGTCTGTCTCTCTCTCATGCTCAAAAGGTTTTGGATAGGAGAAAATTCCCGGGTCCGTACAGTATTTCTAAACTAATAGCGAGACTGTCAGATATGGCTGTCAGTGTCAGTGACACTGAAAATAGCATTATTTCATATAAAAGTTACCGCAAATAAGAGGGCATCTTAAGAAATTAACATCATTTGTCCCGCTATTTTTAGCGGGGTGCATCCATTAGTCAAAAATAATAATTAGTATTTCATCCTGGTGAGGGGCATGAAGGATAGTTTTCCCTTATCTGGCATTCCTAGAAAGTTTCGATATTTGTCGAAGGAAAAAAATATGAAATTATTGTAATACCAAGCAAAAACTAAGCCGAGACTGAGGTGTTCGTGTGGTACACGAATGGTTAAAATCACAGTCGAGATATGCAGTTCTGAGTAACGCTTTGTGAATACGTACAGTCGTCGCCCGCGCTGGAGCGGTACCAGCAAACAACCGTTCTATCATCTTGTTTACTTCTTATGACACGCTCTAATTGCTTTTTATGACAAGTTCTATTTGTTTCTTCTGATCCCCTTTATTTGATTTTTATGACACGCTCAGTTTGCCTCTCTGCTTGTGCCAGAAATGTTTTCCGTGCTATTTGGTGCTGGCCGTGCTTGATACCGCTTGACACCGTGCTTGCCGTGCTTGATACCGCTTGACACCGTGCTGGCCGTGCTTGATACCGCAGTTTGCGATAGAAGACCCAGAATGTGAGTTACCACGAGAACCTCTGCCACCGTATTCTTTAGCTTGAGGCGTAGAGTTGCCGTTGAAGAGCATCATGAAGCAGAAAATTTCAGTTTTTTGCCTCTTTTGGAGAGCCTACAGGAAAACTAGATTATTTCTAAAATTTTGTTCTAATTTTACCAATTTCCGATCATTTTCTAATTTTTAAAATTCGAGTCCCGTGTGTCTGACGGGGGACTCGGGAAGATTCTGGATGGAATGTTTCGCACGTCATTATGTAGTAAATTTAAACTTAGATACGAATTCCCTTTTGAAGAATAGAGATTTGTGTACATGCCATTCCAAAAAAAAGCATTCCTTCGTGTTATAATTTTTTCATTGACCATTTCAAATGAACTCTAATTTTAAAAAGTATCGAGAGTGAAGTATGCGAGAGACGTACCGACGAACGTAAAAAGGTACAACAGCAGCAGTTTGGTATGTAATTCTCTCACGCTCTGGGTCGGGACGAGCTCGAGGGATCTCATTCCAGCAAATGTTCCAGTTCTTGAGTCTATTTGGGAGCAAAATTGGCAGGAGATCAATGCTAACGAAGCACTTTGCGAGATGCTAATCGGTTCCTTCCAAAAAAGATTTTGTTTGTTAATTATGAGGGGGACAGGCCGTCGACGCAAGGGACCATGGCGTATTATTTTTTAAATCAAGTAGTTTATAGTCTGCTTTCAATGAAGGTTCTAGTCCCTGTTTAACTTTATTATTTCACAAATTAAGGAATCCTCCATCAGTGGAACCTGGTGCGTCACCCTTTAACGTAGCATTACCTGCCAAAATTTATTATAAAAGAGAAGTTTGGCGATGAACAAAGTTCTTTTTCTACATGTTAGATCTGACATAATTGTTTTAGAAACAATAACCACAGTAAGTGGTCATACAACGAATAAACGATGAAAAAATTCCTGTAAGGAAGCGTATATTGGAAATATAGGTGAACTGCTCTTCCACGTAAAAAGTTATTTCGCGCGAAGGATCCTGTCCTGATCCAAGCCTGCAGCGCGAATGCGTTGGCATACACTGATGGTTTCATGTTTTTTTGATTGTGTTAAGAATTCATACATAACATGGGGGAGGTTGTGAATGGTTCAGATATTAAGTTAGAGTTTAATTGATCGCTAGAGTCCCGGACATTAGATATTTCAGCGTTCGGCAGCAGCTCATCAAAGGTGAGGGATCCTTTGATGGAATTAGGAATCCGATCACGCACAGGCTCTACGTTTAAAAAAAATTAGCACCTGGGGGCCCCTAGCTCGCCTGTGCGCAAAATAATTTCCCGTTCGAATTAGAGACGCGCGCGATAGGCCTGCTTTGAGCAGATATAAATCTAGGTGAACTGCTCTTTCACGAAGAAAATAATTACGCTCGAAGGATCTTAATTCTGAGCAAGACTTCAGTTTTGTTAAGTTTAGTTAACGCCGTACTGATAGTCCTCGATGTGCGTCGTACACTAATTGTTTTATCCGCAATTTTATTCGTCCCTTTTTTCTATCCACTGTGGATTTTAATTCACTTTTAGTTTCAGGTATTTAAAATTCATGAGCTTGAGTCGAAAGGATATTTTTTTAACGCCTGAAGCTAAAACTTGTGAATGCAGTAATCAAATCGTGCATAAAATACAGACGTTCGACACATATCGAAGGCTATCTTTTTCGCTGAGTATTGCAAAGAGCTCGTTTTATCAGACGTAATAATGATGAACGAGAGAATAAGAGGTAGAAATGAGCGATATATTGAAGGTAAAAAATGACAAAGAGGACTTAAATTTCAAGAATTCTTTACTCTACTAGCGAGAAATTGAAATATGTTTGTGTTCGATTTGAATAAGCTTTGAAAGTAACGCATTTGTGTGTGTCAATAATAAAGATACGTCATCATCAAGAAAAACAACAACAACGCGAAAATACATTTTCTCTGCTGGTTTTGAATGCAAAAATTTCGAATTCGGATCAAATTATTGGATATTCTCTCTTTTGTTTCAAATATATGAGGAAATACGGGAACGCCGTCAGTTGCTTATTTACTGTGCATTTTTTAAATATTGCCTGCCCTTCTCACATCTTTTCTCCCCACTCCCGCTGAACTGTCGGCAGCTCTCGCAAACGCCACTGAACATCGCGCACGAAAACATTTTGAGAGCTGAACGTTTTAGTTAAGAAATCTGCTCTCAAGTTTTGTTCGCCAGTTTAAGAAATAAATGTACCGTGGACAACAAAAGTTCAGAATCCAGAAAAAACTTTTGATGGTGGAGACCTTTAAGTATCAATTACTTCGAATAAAACACCATGCATAAGAAAACTAAATAGATGTTTAAGCGATTCCATGTAAGGGCTCAGTAATGATCCAACTCAGCTGAGAATACCGCTAGTCGGCGCTACCATAATTCGACATAAGCCTTAGAAAAGAATGCCACTCACTGCTAAGGTCGAAGCTGGGCTGAAATTATTGCCCCTGTAGGGGTGTGGACGTTATTTTTGGGGAACATATTGCCCACGCAAGGCAGCGCGCGCTCCATGCAGAGAGCAAAAAAAGTTTTACGTTGTTTCCTAAGCAATTGCGCAGTGAACATTTATTGAGCGTTACAATTTACTGCATTTTCGTACTTTCGCGCGAGTGATGCAGGTAATTTGTGACTCTGAAAGCATGCTTGCCTTTTATCCAGGAAGTCCCTTGTTCGACTCTTAACGTAGGGCTCCTCTTGGGGAAACGAAGATCAAACCCAACACTCTTAAAAAAACGGCAAACCAGTGTCGCCCTGACCAGGGGCTGGAACTTTTTCTAAAAAAATTCAAGGTTTGTGCCCCTGGTGAGGAGCTTCTGCTATGAAGTTAAAAAGGGATTTCACGGGAATTATTTAATGCTGAGACAGCTTCCTAGCTGTGCATTTTTTAAATATTGCTTGCCCTTTTCTTTTAACGCAATTCTTTTAATGCTGAGACAGCTTCCTAGCATAGCTATACATAAATATAATGAGGAGCATGTAGGAATTTTGTGAAGTATTCATTCGTGATCGTCCGCGCTAAATTTCTGTCTATAAAGTGTACATAGTATAAGCCGTACTCGGTGTGTAAAGTACTGTTTATACAACATCGGAGGTTTTGATGATAAAGTGGGCAAAGTAAAATGTGAGTTTAAAAAATTCAACACATCAATGAGCAAATCAAAATTTCAGCGACAAAACGCCCCACTAATCAACGAATGGAAACTCCGCCTTGAACGAAAATTTGTAAATTTTTGCTTAGCGTAACTACATATTTTTTCAAAACCGAAAGCTCTATGAATTCAGCGCGCTCAATTATGCGGCAATGCTCAAAAATGGAAACCAAAAAAAAAGCGTGCGAGCTGCAAGGTTTAGAGGGCTTTAGTAATTCAGATACGGTAAATTTTTCGACGCTTTGATTCTTTGAAATTAGGACGGGAGGGTAAGGGGGGTCAATTACGATATTGGACGTCCAAAGGTTATTCTGCATAGCGGGGTTTTGACTATCACCAATTTTTGGTAACATTGGAAGGATGGCGGTGGCTGATCTGCTTTCAAGATAGAGGCTAGCGGCAGAATTTTAAGATTGTATGGGATCTTGACANTTAGACTTTTCTGGATATCCGAATCAGGATAGCTATGATAACAAGGTGCTTGATTTTGAGAACTCTTTGGACATGAATTTCCATAAACCTGAGGTCAGGATACTCAGGATAATTCAAAGCACGATTTTAAAAATATATCAGATCAGGGAACTATATTACCTAGCCTCTCTAACTGAATGCCTTATGGGGTTGTGTATTCATTTCTATCAACATTTAATCACTTCACCTAAACATTAAGATGTCACTAAAATAACAGGTAACAGTATTTGATTAGATTCACCTTGAAATTTTCTATTTCAATGCTCAGTACGTACAAAATTTTAAATGTTTGGATTTAAAAGCTTGAAATTTTTTTATTCTTCAATCGCTCGTTGGTGCGTTACTGAGGACAGCAGAACACAATGCCAAATTAGTACATTCGCTGCCATAGATAGTACATTCCCTGCCATAGTTAGTACATTCGCTGCCATAGATTGTACATTCGCTGCCATAGTTAGTACATTCGCTGCCATAGTTAGTACATTCGCTGCTATAGTTAGTACATTTGCTGCCATGGTTAGTACATTCGCTGTCATTGTTAGTACATTCGCTGCCATAGTTAGTACATTTGCTGCCATCATCATAGTACATTCATCGCCATCATCTTAGTAGATTCACTATCATCATCATAGTACATTCATCGCTATCATCTTAGTAGATTCACTGCCATAATCGTAGTACATTCATCGCCATCATCTTAGTAGATTCACTGCCATCATCATAGTACATTCATCGCCATCATCTTAGTAGATTCACTGCCATCATCATAGTTTCGTGGTACCAAGCGACCGTAAGTAATGAATAAATAAAACTTGACGAAAAAATCATTGGTGCTAATTTATCATAATTTATAATGATTGATGAAAATAATAACGAAGGGCAATATTGACTTCGCACATTCGCTGTTTCAATCAAAGTTAGTTTTGTAGTACCGTGTCATCTTAATTTTTCTATTAATAATAAGTATCTAAATTGTAATTTTTACTACCGTATTGGCCCTTCAAAGTGAAGTCCCTTACAGTCTGCCCGTACATACAGTGGGTCAAATAAGTATTCGTAACGTCATGA
>VOMN01040456.1:0-21953 GCA_014899125.1 Orchestia grillus
GCGTTGAGGTAGTGAAAGTCAATGAAGCACGGCCAGGACAAGCGGCTCACCTGCTCGAAGTAGCGAGTCATGGGACGATTCTCAACCCTCAAGTTGTCGCCCCCTCCACCCCCTCCATCGGTGAGCTCGTTGTCAGAGGCGGTGGTGGTGGACAGCCGCTCTGCAGCAGCTCCTCCCCACAGAGGAGACGTCACTTCGCCGCTAGCTGCACAAGGGCCAGAAAAAAAACGGGGTGCTTCAATTGCGACTGCTGCTGCTGCTGTTGTAAAGGAAAATTTAATGGTACAGTGTTGATCAATATTTGTAACGGGGTGCTTGAATTGCAACTGCTGCTGTTGTAAAGGAAAATTTCCTGGTACAGTGTTGATCAATATTTGTCATTAAACGGAGACGAAATAGTGAATGAATACTTTTTACAAGAAGTTGTTGCTATTACTATCATACATATTCTTCACACGGTGCATATTTCGTGTTATTGGTCTTAGCACAAAGCCTTTTTCTGTTTTTTTTTCTGTGATTTAATTTGTTTTCCAGCCAGAAACTAGACACCAAACAGCTTCAATACTGTTGTAAGGCATTTCAAACTCAAAGGTAAAACGTGTTGGACTAAATAAAGGTTCTTTCTAAGTGGCCCTAGAGTGAGCACAACTGACGTTTGTAGAGGCCCGGGAAGGCCGGGGGCAGCTGTGAGGACCAGTGCTGGGCGTAGAGCGGCCTGATGTTGTGTCGCAGGGAGGGAGAGGCGCCCCCCACGGTCACGTCAGGGTCCGCAGCGCACGTGGTGGGGGGCAGGTCGGGGGGCATGAGCTGTGGGCCCATTGCATCGGACCCCTCCGCCGCGGGGCCGTGGCCGACGTCGTAAATGTTCGGCAGGTACGAAGACGACGGCTTTGGTGGCACTGAAAAGAAAAAATTATACGAATGATGATTGTTAACGCGTTTGAAGAATAATGGGTTCACAGCTATACGAACGGATCACAGCACACGGTACACAAGCCTAACTAACCTAACCCTTTGACTGTCTTAAGCCTCCCAAGACGCTGCATGCCATGAAATGGGCTATATATATATATATATATACTTACCCGAGGAAATGACTTAGTGTAAAAACATCAACTTTGAAAAGAACGATGTCTCTCAATGAATATTTTCGTTTTGCTGTCATTCATGACTGATACAAATTGGAAGTTTATCTAATACGTTAAATTTGACTTATTGTTTTTTTTAGTTTCATTGAGCACTGAAGTGAATTGTTAACGTCAGTAAGGCCAAACCTGACTGGGGCCAGCTGGCCAACAGCATTTAGAAGGACATAGTGTGAGATAAATTCTTACATGTTCTTTGAAATGCGTTGCTCACATGTCGAATTTAAAAAGCAGTCGCTATCCACTGACCTAATTTGTACTGAGGGCCCAGAAAAAGCCACTGGTGAGCCAATCACAACGACGTACCTGGAGGCCCTGCATTGGTCCTCCAATCAGTGACGCGCAGAGAGCCGTTGTGGACGGTCGTGTCCTCGTCGCTGGAATGGGACGATGCGAGTTCCATGCTCGCCTGCTGCTCCAAACTCAACTCGCTTTCGCTCTCGCTTCCTCTGCGCTCTCCTCGCGCTATAAATTGATAAAAGCACCTCAAATTAAAGAAGAATAAGAACCGTGCATCGAAACTTGGAGTATTATTAGGCCAACTTCGAGTGCACCAGTCAAGAAGTATAATGAACTTCCGGAGAGTAATTTAGAAGTTAGTAGTTCTTTTCTACAACCAACAATACATTTAAATTGTTTCAAAATGGAGATTCGCTATTCAAAATTAGCATGCAAAGCTACACAATGAATTCAATAGGACTCATATCACACATGATGGATCAACAGTTCATAGAAGCACACCGAGAACATGCCTTGAAGTACCTTCATCCGAAAGAAACACCCGAAATTTTGCCCAGAATGGTATCGGGAAACTGAAGTATACATGATCATCTAAAATTAAAATGACGTAAAATGGTACGCCTTCCACTCCAAGAACAGATCGCTCAGTGATATTCTAATTGCATCGACCGACAGTAAGAAGAACACTCCCGCAGGATCACATTTTTGTAATTTTTAAAACGAATATTTATCTCCTCAAAAATTACCAAACAGCCATGACTGCACCTCGTCTGAGCGTACGTAAGAGCTACCCACGCTGAATGAAGAACATTAAATGAAAAAAATTATAAAATGCCCCGATTAATAGGTTAATATTTTTTTATACAGCCTCCTGTTGTTTTCTTCATATTGAAGTACACAATGTTTGATATAAAAGCAGTCATGTATGTATGTCTCGGGATGATTTTTAGTACTTTGAGCTGTCCGATGGTTCTCAACATGAAGCACAAAGCGGATGTTACTGGGTTTGTGTCGGCTAGGAGAAACCATCTCTTTGTCATTCTCAAGTCGGAAGCAATGAAATCAGTGTAAGCCCTGAGAACAATTGTCAAAAATCAGAATTAGAATAGAAAGGGCATCTCCCAGTTTGAACACTTCAATAACTGAACAAGTTGTAATCGAGACGTACATTTTTTCCTATGGAAGGTGGTGGAGTCGTTGAAAGCATACGGCGACTTGATGCTGTGCGAGTTGACGTCAGTGTTGCTGTTGCTGTGGTTGCTCGAAGTGGCTGGGTTACCCGTCATAGTGACGTCATTTTCGTTGCGACTGTACGGAGACGACGACGTTTTGCAGGTCGATCGTGACGTCGTCGATGCGGTAGAAATGCCGATGTTACGTCGGTTGATATTGAACGCGTCTTTGTAAGGGAACGTCGACCGCTGCACAGAGAAGTCCAAAATAAAAAAATTGTATAAGAAAAAAACAAAAACAGTCGCAAAGATTTAGAATTTGACGTTGATGTTTTTGATGAGGAACCAATGCATTATAAAAATTGAATTCCAAATTTTTGCCCAGCCAATTTCAGATGGTCAATCATCATTAAAATTCATGACGCTGAATAAAATGGTCACATTTTCAAAAATAAAAAATAAAAATGTCCCGAATTTTTAATAAGGAGTTCGATTTGGAACAGTCAAATAACTTAAAGGAAGCTTCCTTGTCAGTAAAAGTTAGTCGTCAGTTTTGACATTTAACTTTACGAACTGAATATGCCCCGAGATACTTTCGTGAATGTATCCATACTGTACAGTGAGACCGAAATTCAAGCTAGCTCGTTTCACAAAAACACAACTTTGTAAAATTTAAAAATACCCGATGCCGAGCCGAGCATCCCTAAAAATTGCTGAGAATTGCTCTCGAACCAAGCGATGCGAATAAATCGACCCGATGATATCTCGGGCTGACATAATTGACTCATCTCCGATACATGGGTAAGTTTACACTATTTTTGCCATTACAAACTAAACTCTCACGAGCCATACCATGATATAAAAATTAAGGATTATAATTGAGTTCATAGAAGCTGCTGTGACAGCAACATCCCCACCAGGAACATCACAGTCAATACCCTGAAAATCGCTACGCATTGATGGAAAAGACGACGACAACAGGCTCAACAGCCCGACTGACCGAGTTCATAGAAGCTCTGGTGACAGTGGCAGTCTTGCCGTAGGTCTTGCCGGTGGTGAGGATGCCATGCAATGAGCTCCTGGCGATGCCGTTGATGAGGCAATAGCCGATGAGGATGTACAGCGCCGTGGCCACGGACATCAGAGAGAAAATGTAGTGGAGAATTTCTAGGTCCTCTGACACGGACAGCACAGCCAGCACCCACGTAGCTCCCAGCAGCGGGAGGAACAGCAGCCCAACCCACAGCAGCGTTCTGTACAATTTGATCAGCGATAATTATCATTGTAATTCCCATCTTGTGATTGAATCAGGGTGTAATATCAGAAATAAACGAGAGAACGTTTAAAAGGGGATCTCTCTTCCTAAGCCATGGATCACATTTCTGTGCCTAACAAATTTCGGGAGAACAAGGAGGAGAGTTTGTCAGTAGAGATTTTCAGGCCTACAGTCAACTGTAGAAAGTAATCTTCGTAGATATATGGTTTCATTTTTTTCGAAAATCTGTCTGGAAACGAAGAATTATTGAGTCTCAAATTGCATCCTGACTTGAATACGTCTTTGTTGGTGTTTTATTCATGTTGAAGTGTTTATACAACTTTTACTTTGACATAGAGGAACAACCAACATCAAATATTGTGGCGTCGTAACTTTAAAATTATGAAAACTCGGATATTTTTACATCGGTTGCGTACATTAGCAAAGAGTTTGACTATATGCATTAACTAACGGATGCATTAGAATACCGTTTTCATATTTCTATACGCATCAAGTATTGTGCAGGGCAGGCAAAATTCTTATCAAAGACATCGTATAGAAATGAAGTACCCAACCAAAATAATCTTGTTTAAGAATTAAACTTATTCTTTCATGCACATGAACAATTAAACTGATTTCTATGATGTATCAAAAAAGAACTCAAAATATCAGCATTAACCGGTCACAAAGACAAAAGGAATTACAAACTATACACAAAGAACGAAAAAATTTGTCATCGCAAGCTTCTGAAAGATGAATCGTAGAGCAATGTTAAAAGGGTAATCAGGTTACAAATTGGTTATTGGGACCCTAACTGGATTCTACGACAGAAGAAGACGAAAAAACTTCATTCTGAGAGATTTAACGCGGAGTACCACAGATTGGTATTTCAAAGTTACAAAGTTATTAAAATAATGGAACCAATCAAATGGTCTTTGTACAACGGATGCATCCCACAATACAACAGATTGACTTTTCAATGCCTTCAAATCAGTGCAAATGTAATGGTGAAACGAACAACCGACCTGATAGTCTTGGTGTCGCTAATGGACTTGGTGTGGACAACGGCCTTGTTGCTGCTGACGGTGATGGACGCCTTGATGGCCAGGAAGAAGACGAGCAGGATGATGGCCACCAGGGCCGTGATGGGCCCCACCATCGCCCACACGACGCTCTCGTAGATGCTCAGCCAGCAGCTGCACGTGTTAATGTTAGCGTTGATACTTCAAATGGCAGAGTTCAATTGATTTATTAGTATTAGTTTGAGATTATTACTACTCTCAATCAAATAGTTTGAGGCGTCCTAGTCACATCAAAGGCGATCTCAAGAGTACGAAAAGAGGGACAATTAAGCATGGACTGTCTGGAACGTTGAATCTATGCTCAGGTGCGTACCCACACAGGATTCCCCGCACATAGAAACAGTTAATTAAGAAGGAAGAGGAAGAACTGGTAAGAAGCCATGAAAGTGGAAAGAAGCAAAGTGGGCACGAAAGATAGAAATCCCTAAGACCTAGCTAAAACTGAGGTGAGCTAACAGTGCCCCCTGGGGACGCTAGTCCCCATGACACAAGACAGACAACCCTAACTAACCTAACCCTATTGCCTATGGCCTATCTTATGCCTCCTGAGGGGAGAACACAGTTGAAAAACACGGCATAATGACTTAGCAAAGGAGTACAAAAATATGCTGTCATTCAGTAGTAGCAACAAGAATCCACTTCGAGGCCAGCAAATGTAAGAACAGCGAACTAATCACAATCCGAAATTTCTATTTCCCCGCAAGTTTGCTGTGACGTTTCTGTTATGCTGAGATAAGAACAGAGATCGAGCCTCGGAGTGCTGAACTCACAAGAAGTAGTTGCCGTACTGGTCAGAGCGGACCCCCACGGAGAGTCCCACTATGACGGCGGGCAGTCCGTAGCCTGCAGAGTAGTAGTACCGCATGGGCCCCAGGTTGATGACCCCCATCTCGACCAGCATCCGGTAGAGGTGCACGCCCTCGATCAGCAGCCACGTGAACACGCACAGCCAGAAGTAGTGCAGCCCAATGGCCACCATCTTACAAGGGAACTGTAACATCAAAGAAGTAGTTGTGGTTGGTCTCGTTTGTAAAAATAAAATGGAAGGTAAAAATGTGCCCGTGATTTTAAAAGTCAGGGAAGAATTTCAACCACTAGTATATAGGGTATTAGTTTGTGGATAATAAACAATTAATGAATGAACAATATGTAGCTTCTAATTCGTGAAGCAATGCCTTAAATTTCAGGAACCTGAATATTGAGTAGTAAAGAAAAAGTTATAATGGCAGCAACAAAATAAAGCAAAATCCAAAGAACGCAAATTTTACGTTCAACGTGAAGCAAACGAGGTGCCTCTAAACGACACTAAGAACTTCTTCCGTGTAGATTTATGACAGAGAACTCCGGCAACGGACACCAAATCTGACCCCGAGAGACTCACGTCGAGCTGCACGAGGGTGTGGCGCGTCTTGAGAGCGACGAGGAAGAGAAGCTGGGCCAGGAAAAGACACGCCGTGATGTTCTTGTGGATGCTGTTGCTGTTGGTGGCCTCCTGGCCCAGCAGGCAGAAGCACACGAACGCCACAGACAGGAAGACGAGCGACAGCACCAGACCCGTGTAAGTGGTGATGTTCTCCGCCACCGACGGCTCCGCCAGGAACTACAGCAGGGTAATTACAATATAAATACATACCATATTTTTAACTAGTGTAAACACACGCTGCAACTGCTCGTTAAGCCCATACAATTGATAAGTACACATGAAACACACACTCGTAGGAAGCAAAACTGTATCGCGAAGATCGAAGATTTTAAGTGCAAGTGCTACTAACAGGGATATAGAAAATTAAATTATCGAGGAAATTCTTAGAGAAAATTATTTCCCATAAATCTTCTTCTTAATCTTCTGCAGAAGATACACTTCCAGTAGTTATGGCGGCGGAGGGGGTCACAGAACCTAAGTGGCAGTAATACTTCGTACCTTTTCTTTGACTTGTCCTTCCATCGTATTACACGTCTACTCGGGTGCCAGTGCGTGACTTGAGTGCAACGGCATGGGATCTGGGTAAAAACCCAAGAATGGGCCACTTGGCTAGCCAAATTCTATTTTGTAGCGATACAAAAGGCTAACTAACCTCTGCCTCGGCAACGTTGCAGCGACCCACAAAGCTAACCAACCTCTGCCTCGGCATCGTTGAGTAGGACGCTGTAGCTGGAGAGGTGGGTGCAGGTGCAGTTCACGAAGGAGCTGTTGCTGTAGGTGCCCAGGCCGTCAAGGGGCACGCTCGTGTGACACCCTCTCCTGCTCCAGGCGCCCTCGCCACTGCAGGAAAATAGGAAAATAACCAGTCATCCCTTTGTTCTTCAGGGCTATTTTGACACTGCATAACGCAACCATGAAGGCGATGCAACGTAAAAAAGAAAAACCATGAAGTTCAATGTCATGAAGCAGCAATTAAATAAAGGTTTTCCATAGTATTATGGTTAGGGTTTATGGGGAACTTGAGTGAATGAATGATTCTCTTTGGCTTTGGATATTTTTTAAGAAATAAGGAAAACTCATTAGCTCTCAAACGGGATTTAGTAACTCAGAGGGTTTCGAAGGGTCTACTGCGTTTTAAAAGTGAAGGCGTGTGAAAAGGATTAACAAAATTTGAATAGAAGCATCAAAATGAAAAACTATGCGTGCGGAAGTTATTTCTTGCATATTAATATCAATAAGCAGCAGGCATACACTAACATCAGGGAAGCTAAACATAAACACAATTTCAAAGCACAACGTGAAGTAACGTTCCACAGTCATACAACACCCACTAACCTGCCGTCTACAAGCCAGCTGACACACTGTGGGTTGGCTCGGCGACCGACTCCTTCCAATCGGAACTGCAATCTGATTGGCTGAGTTAGCTCGCCGCTAAGAAGCTGGCCTGCGTTCTCATTTTCTGAATGGCTGGGAGTGAGAGGGTCTTCACTGAGGGTATGCACTGCTAGTGTCACCACCGATGCTCGAGGGGCCAGGCCTACTCCCCAGCGTTGCTCAACTGAACGGTCGTAAGAGTTGGGCAGCAGTTCTCCCAGGGACCGCGTGATCACGTAGCTCACCACCGCTCTCGAATTGTGCATTGAGGGACTTGGTGTGGAGTCTTCGTCTAAAAATGGAGAAAAAACATAGGCGAGTAGAAACATACAAATGCGTCATGGTCACCGGCGGACAAATGAGTTTCGTAACGAAATGTGTAATTCCTTATACTGGGTTGGTGCGCAAAATTTAGCATTCATTCGGCGATAACAATAAAAACATTCGGTGTTACATTTGTGGATTGGAACGTTTTCTCCTTCAATGAAAATATTATCAGGTATCCAAGCGTAAAACGACCATCGATTTAGAAGAATTATGATACACAAATTAGTAAGACGATGAAAATGAATCTAACGAAGAGGATAGTAAAATGCTTATGCACATATTATATATAATATATATACTATTTCTGTCCAACACCAAAATTTTCTTCCATGGTAGACAAAGAAGTTAAAATGCGTTACAAATTCCAAATCAACCTTACAATAAAGATTCTCACAACTCATGAAACGTTTCCATAAAACCGTTTGTGAGGCATTTCAACCAAAACTTCAAGCAGAAAAATTGAAGAAAAGACACAAACACTATAACTTTCCTACACTTGGAGAATAAAAATCTCAAGCTGACGAACATATTGAGATGAGTACCTAACATCCGCAATGGACTCCCCACACCAGCCTGCATGGAAAGCTGTGCATGCACAGAAAAACTCCAAATTTCACCTTTGAGCTTGTTGGGAAGATTGAGGAGCTCGAGCGGTATCCTGACGCTGGTGCCGTGCGCCCAGCGCTGGTGGTTCCTCAGGTAGTTGCTGTACTTGGGGACGATGACTGAAGACTTGTCTTCGTCCAGGGGGAAGCTCCTGTCCATGAGGGCCCCCTCCTCAGGGATGGTGAGGCGTGACACCGGCTGGTCGTGCCCCATCACCAGCACTCGCGACTGCGACCCGTACAGCTCCCCAGGGCTCACCGTGTCCATCCCGAACACTGGTTCATGATGCAGTGTTAAAATTGAATGGTAATTCCCCATCGTCAAGGGTTTACGTAAGAGCTAGGGCAAGATTATTGAAATTATACAGTTAGACTTGTGTGGAGTTAAAATGAAAAAGGGAAAGTCGTTCATGAGCGATTCACATGATCAGTAATGATGTCTTCCAATAACAAACATTTTTTTTTGTGCGCACATCATATAATGTCTCTTAATTTTAACGATAAAAACTACATAGCAATGAATATTTTACAACTTTAATGGCTGTATCAGTATAGGATCACTCAGACCGGATCACAATCTAGTGACTTTCGTTGATATTAGATTGTTCCTAGCGAGCAGCGTGGATAACGTAATATCGAATAATTTCATGTTAGACGACGTGGAAATGCAAGTTATTTTGATTCAATGAGCTGCTGCCTATTTACAGCACCACAGCTGAACGCCAAGTAGCCAAGAGAAAGACTTCCCATGATGAGGCCAAGTTCTTTCTACGATTTGCTTATAAAATTTTAACTATAAATTGATGAGTAAAACGAGGCATTATGCTGATATCAATTCAAAATATAGCATCAGTTGGCTGTGATTTTCTGAATCATCCTCATCAATACCAGTTGCCAATAACCATTTTCATAAATTTCAACTCCTACTGATAATTATACAGAAGGTCTATATGCCTCCTATGCTACAGAAATGAATGGAAAATAAATACTATCATCTGGCTTAACTAAACACAAAAAACACACCCAAGTAACCAGATTACTAGCGAATGATTTAGCGGTCTCAAAGAATAAAAAACCGTGCAACAACACTCGTAAACCACGTTAGCTACACCACAACTAAACATGACAAAGGACACACATGACAAAGGACACACATGACAAAGGACAAACATGATAAAGGACAAACATGACAAAGGACAAACATGACAAAGGACAAACATGACAAAGGACAAATATAACAAAGGACAATTATAATAGTGAACACACCAATATTGTTGGCGGGCACTTCGAAGGGCTGCGTGAAGGTGTCGCCCTGCGTGGCCGCCAGCGTCTCCGAGTACCTCTCGAGCTGCAGCAGGAGAGCGTCGGCTCCGAAGCCCTGCAGGCCGTTGATGCGGTGCCAGTGCTCTGAATACTTCGGCTGCAGCACCAGGCTAGCAGACTCCATCATGTTCTGCGACGCGAAGACCAGTAATTGTGTACATTTGTGTAGGATGATCGTTTAAATGAAATAAGTTCTGTGGCCGAGCTCAGTAGTCAAGAGAAAATGGATATGAATTCTAATCTTTAGTGTAATGAAATAATCTTGGAGAATAAGATTGTCGTGCCGGTTCATCGTAGCAAGTACCGTTGCAAAATTGTAAATTATTATAACAAACAATTCATGGAGCCGCAATGTTACACTCGATGTTAATGAAACAAACGTTATTTAGATGATGCGCTCTTTCTAAATTGTGTACACCATAATGAGCATTATAGTCAAAATTTTCTAGAGATGCTAAATTCGCCAATAACGTAGATGATTTTTCTTTGGAATAGGGATCTATAGATCAACCCTACATAGTTGTTTTAGTGCAGGTCCAACATGCTTGTAACTTTTGTGATACCACCAAGAACTCTTCAGCTCAATCAGGTTATTAGGAAATATAAAAATAACATACGGATTACATTGATAAAGACTATCATAAGCCCATTACTTTTAAATAACAATACTTGCTTGATATACCTATAAGCGGTAGAATTCAACAAATTTCAACAAGTGCTCGTCAAACTCAGTACATTTGCACCTCACATTTTCACGACGAACACAAGGATTAGAAACGTACATATCCAATCGATTTCGTTAGGACTTTAGGAAGGATCATAGAACTAAAATAGATGCCCGCAAACAGCACGAATAGAACAAACGTGAGGGTGAAAAGACAATAATTCATTAAAATTAAGTTGATAAATATTACGGACAATAGAAATTTGCTGACCTAAGGCACTTGAAATTGAGTGTCCAGGTCATGGCACACGGTTAAAACTTATTAGCACACATCAGCTTTAACTAAAAGTTTCCTACAATAAATAAGACACGACATGAAATCCTTCCCATGAATTAACAATCACCCTAACACAAAAGCCAGCGCACCTGGATGTAATGTTTGTCCTGACGATGAGTGAGGTTGAGCCCTTGCTGTGTGGTCTCGTGCTCCAGCATGAGGATGAGGAGGCGTGAGGTGATGAGCACATCGGACCCCCACATCTGGGGGGTGGCAGAGCACGCGTTGTTGAGGTCCGAGGCCACCTTGATGGCCACGTAACTGGTCACTGCTAGTCGGCCATCCTCGATCTGCGCCAACTGTGGAAGAGTAAAGACAGAGATGAGGGACGGGCACCCGAAATACAAGTCACAGAGGAGTTGCCAACTGTCTGCCTGTTATAACCTGAGCTTCGCGGTGTTAGACTACGGGTAAAGTTAATGGAGATTAAAATCAGCAAGAACAGAAACAGTTTTTTCCCTCATCAGTTTTATCATGAATATTTTACTAAGATAAAGATGTATTCATGCTCGAGACAAGCTTGTACTGATCACGATATTGAAATCATCTTTTAGGGATAGTAAACAACCTAGAGGTGCTAACTAAATCCTTAAAGTATCAACCATACCCTTACAACCAAGGAGTACTGACCACATCCTTCAGTTACTCCAGCCTTGAGGGACTACCCATATCCTGGCGATCCTAACAACCTAGAAGCACTTACTACATCCTGGAGGCACTAACTTGTGATCCTGATAATCTAGAGACTAACCACATCCTTGAGGCACTAACATGGGATCCTGATAATCTAGAGACTAACCACATCCTTGAGGCACTAACATGTGATCCTGATAATCTAGAGACTAACCACACCCTTGAGGCACTAACATGGGATCCTGATAATCTAGAGACTAACCACACCCTTGAGGCACTAACATGTGGTCCTGATAATCTAGAGACTAACCACATCCTTGAGCTGGGCGAAGGTGTCGCTGACGCAGTTGAACATGTCAGGCCCCGCCCAGCCCACGTCCTGGTCGCAGTAGCGACTGGCCTGCCCCTGCGCCCCCGGGGGACACTGTTGCACAGCGCTGCCTCCGAACACCGTCTCCCCCCACCACACCCCCGAGTGGAAGCTTTTCGGACAGCCGTTGTACACAACTGCGCAAGGGAGGTTTGTTTAGCCGAGCAAATTGGGTCACAAATTTCGACTGTCCTGTTCGCCCCAAGAAGTCGTGGGCAAAAGAAAGAGAAGGGAACGTGTCATGTTAAATCTCCAAAGAAACTTTTTATCAATGATACATTAAAGTCATTTCTTCCATAGAAAAAAACTCAGCCGTAAAGTTGTCTAGATTTTTTAACAAACTTGCGTATTATGAACGAAAAGCCTATAACAGGATGAGCTATTTTAAGCAGTCGAATATGACTTTTAACCATCAAGAATGGCCAGCCAGATTAATCGAATTTCACACAAGTCGTAGCAAACCCTTGAGCTCAAAAAACATGTTATGCTATCGACAGTAAAAAGTTATGAACAGTCAGGAAACCAAATCCCTTTGACCGAAAACGAAACCGATAACCAAATCTTTCACATACAGGCCACCAACAGCCAAAGCATGTCAAATCAAACAATGCAGGTTTCCTCGGCTATCCTGATATGCGACAGTTTAAAAAAAGATGAGCAAAGTGATCAACAGAGTCATATGTCTCACAGCTTGAAATAAAGACACATAGGATCTGATCTTGTGTATCTACGCAGCAAAATAATTTTTTGAAACACGCTCGATACATATGGAATCGATAAGCAAAACAAAACACTTTCCGTCTCAATATTTGAATTCCACATCAGAAAATAAATTTCAAGTCAAAATATATAACACGTGACATGAATAATAAGGCAAAGTCCCCATAGTCCCTCAAAATAAATCAGGACACCAGGATCACTCATTTTAAACCAGAACCACTCATAATAACTAATCATACAGAACATATAAATCACAATCACACATAACAAACAGGACAACACAGAACGCGCTAAGATGCAACCAATTCCCAGCACAACAAGGTTACGAAGTAAAAACTCTGCAATTATTGATTTGAATGGGCAATTATTGATTTCAATGGGCAATTATTGATTTCAATGGGCAATTATTGATTTCAATAGTAAATTATTGATTTCAATGGGCAATTATTGATTTCAATAGTAAATTATTGATTTCAATAGGCAATCATTAATTTCAATGGGCAATCATTAATTTCAATGGGCAATCACTGACTCTGGCAGCCGGAGATGTGGACCTGGGCGAAGGGGTTGGCGCACTGGTCACACCGTCTGCCGATGACGCCAGGGCGACAGCGGCACTGCCCCGTCAGCTGGTCGCAGTTACTAGACAGGGACCCTTCCAGGTAGCAGTCGCACGGATGGCACCAGTCGGAGTCCTCCTTCTGGTAGTGGTTTGTCTGCAAAAGTGGAGCAGATGTCAAATGCTGCAGCGACATTGGATATCAATAAAATCACAGTCCATGTGCGTGGGTAGAACGCTAAGAGATGTTTAAAGCATAACGTCTTCTTTTGGCAGTGGTTCTCTCATAGATTTGGAAAATAATAGTTATACAGCGAAAATTTTCTCGCCCTCTGTTTGTGGGGAATTGTTTGATCGCACTTTGGATGTTATTTCGTGGGTGAAAAATAAACAGCAAAACATTTAATATCGCTTAAGTGATGTTAATATCATACTCCTAAAATATCTTTCACTGTGACGGTCGAGCATGCTTTTAGTTTTTTCTAGGACTCGTTAACACTTGTGACAGAGTGAAACATCTCTCTCCCTTTCCCCCTGAAAACAACACTCACAAGGGTTCATATTTAGAGATCAAGGCAAAAACAGTCACTGTTTATACTTTTTATCGTGATAATTCGTGAAACTGTAGACATAAAAAATGTCATTAAAACTCTGCATTCACGACAGTTTCGCTAGACTGTGAAAGCCCAGTGGTATTGATTAAGTAATTTACACCAGCCCAGCGCTCTCTCCCTGTCTTTTATTCGGTAACAAAATACAAAACATTTGTGTGTCAGAATAAGTATGAGAGAAAAAATTATACTTGTGCAAAGTATAACTCATCACGTGTGTTGGGTAGTCTCATAAAACGAACGAAATATTCCAGAAATCGCAAAGAATTTACTTTACTTCTCCATCAAACAGGTCTAACTTTGTTTCACAATGAATGTCAATGTTACACTACAATACTTCACACAATGTATCTGAAAAATCGATACTGGAAGAAAAATCGAATGCCAGCAGGAGATGCCTCATTCTCAAGCATGGCAACAGCGACTTTTTAAACTTAAAGCAAATGATGCCAACCAATCAAGCAATAACGAATTCTACAAAAAATAACGTTTTAAAACGAATTTAACAAGAAATAACGCCCCCAATGAAACATTTTCAACGATGAAACATTTTTAATGATGAAACATTTTTAATGATGAAACATTTTTAACGATGAAACATTTTCAACAATGAAACATTTTCAACGATGAAACATTTTTAACGATGAAACATTTTTAATGATGAAACATTTTTAACGATGAAACATTTTAAACGATCAACCATTTTTAACGATCAACCATTTTTAACGATGAAACAATTCTAACAATGAAACATTTTAAACGATGAACCATTTTCAACGATGAATCCTTCACGTGCAACACAACACACAACACACCTCACAGCGGCACTCCCCCGTGGTCTTGTTGCACTCGCCGGCATAGCCCTTCTCGACATCGCAGTCACAGGGGCCGCACACGGGGTAACCCCACCAGGTGTTGGGGCAGGGCTTTGCCTCGGCCATCTCGCAGTAATCCCCTGGGGAATGCAATGGAAATGTAGAAGTCAATACAAAAATGTAAACCGAAGAAAGATGAGCGAGATCATTGTTTAGATACTCAGCTGAGTATACTGAAATACTGAAGAAAAGTCAATTGCAAGTTGAAGGAAGACACGCTAACTTCATGACTTTCAGGGTTGTATAGACAATTTTATTGATGAGAATACGATCTCTATCCGTACAATAAAATTGCGATTTAATTAGAATAAGCGTGAAGTGTCCCGTTCTAAATAGAACACAAAATTCAAATGCAGATGAGAACATCTGCGCATATCGAACTTGTTAATAGAGGTTTCGTAAAAATACCAGTGAACACCATGTTCATCGACATTTTTAACAATGAATCTTTATTTGCATATATAATTGTTACGTTACAAGGACATTACTTCTTTCTACCGAAGGTAACAGACAGAATAAATGCATTTATCACAGGGGGCTATTCTGTGGACGCCAATTCTGTGGAACATAACATTTTAATAACGAGACATTTCACCAACAGCGTATGAGTGTAACTAAAAGAGCGTCATTCAGCAACACCTATAAGCCAACATAACTTTTCTACAACAGGTGCCCCAACGTTCCACCAGATGGCGGATGCTGAGATAATCGAAATGGTGAAAAATAGGAGTGCATCTACTGCCATTACGGAAAGAAATAGTGAAAATGACACGTAATAGTCTGGTATGTCTCAGGTTCTGAAGTTGCCGAATTTGGGGGTCAACACCTAATGAAGAAGATGAGAAATTACCAGTGTGCTTGGTCCCCTCGCAGTCACATCTGTAGCCGCGTCTGGCATTGACATCGTGCACGCAGGTGCCGTTGTTCTGACAAGGGCGCAGCGTGCAGACGTCGACGCAGCGGGAGCCGTAGTAGCCCTTGTTGCAGTCGCAGTCGTGGCTGCGCCAGGAGCTCTTGCAGATGCTGCTCAGAGGGCACGGGTTCGCCTTGCACGAGTCCGGAGAGGAGCAGCCTTCGCTGGCGCCCTGTTCGTAGCTGGGCACAAGGGCTATGCTGCGTGGTCCTCCCATCTTCACATCCTGTCACGGGAGTCACGTTAAATAGTAAATAGTAAATGGGGGCTAAATAGTTAATAGTAAATGGGGGCTAAATATTCAATAGTAAATGGGGGCTAAATATTTAATAGTAAATGGGGGCTAAATATTTAATAGTAAATGGCGGCTAAATAGTTAATAGTAAATGGGAGCTAAATAGGTAATAGTAAATGGGGGCTGAATAGTTAATAGTAAATAGGGGCTACGCTGCGCGGTCCCCCCATCTTGTCACGGGAGTCACAAATCCCAAAACTCACGTATTTTGAATTTCAATCCGAATGGCAGATTATTTTTTATTTTACGTTATAACCTGCACACTAATAATAACGTTAACGAATTTACATGGCAGAATTTTCAGGACACTCAGCCAGTTTGATCTGTCTTTCGTTCGATACATGAATAATACTTGAATGAATTCAGTATCTAAGTACATGACTCACAGGTTGCGTTAAATTGTACTTTGTCGCAAATTTGAAATCATGCTAATTGAAGAGTATTGTGTCTTTCAAGATTGCGTCCATTATAAATCGATCATTATTCAACAAAAAACCATCAACGTCCATCAAAAATAGCAATATGTAATTTTTTTAGGAAAGTGGTACCTTGACACACGATTTTTAGGTTACTGCAGCTCATGTTTGCACAATGAATGTGATGCAGCATTTCTTGGCCGTCAACTCACGTATTACAGGGTCTCAAAGGGCCCCAAGCTGCAGGTGGACCGCCTCGCCAGACGTACCTTGATGCAACCACTGAAGAATTCCACATCAACGTCGTCCGAGTCCTCGACGCCGCCGACGCTGATCTTGTCGACGTACAGACCAGCAACTTTATCGTTAGACCGCTGAGTGACTTCATGGTCTCCATAATCCAGACTGATCCACACCTCCCCCAGCATCCACTTCACCTCCACGTTGTGCCACTTCCCGTCATCCACCTGGTCAGGGTAATAGGTCAGACTAATACATCTAATTCCGTATAAGAAATGAAAGTATTATTTTCTAATTTAAATGTAAGTACCGCAGTATTGAACTTCAGATCACACGGGAAACATAAGAAGCTACGAAAATTTACATCATCGATGTGTTGCGTGTATTGAGAATATTTCAGCATTGGTAAGAAAAATACCTGAAGAGTGAGGAAAAAGTTGTTAAGTAATATAAGTGTGCACATGGAACTGGAATTTTTTATAACAAAAAATACACTGTGCATTGAAAAAATAAACGAATATTCTCATGTTACCAACAGTAGTACGAGAATAATAAAATAAAACACTCCTGGCACAATGTATCACAATTAATTTACATCTCATTTGAGTTTGACACAGGCAAAATTTCTAAAAAAAAATTATGGAGCACAAAGACTAAAGTTCATAAATCATCAATTAGATGAAGCAACAAAATTGACACGCAATTCAGGGGAAATTCAAATTCGACGAATACAAAGTAGTGTATAACTCAAACCTATAATCACATTCCAATTCACGTAGCGAATGAATAAATTCCCCAATTCCCTCATCACGTTCTGTGGACAACAATTTTGTCGCAGTCAATTACAAAAAAAAAAACATAGGAGCTTTGAGCTCAACTGGACGTGAAGCAACATTAAGGGACACAAGCTCAAGTCGATGAAAGCTGCAATTGATACAATTCAAGTTCCTTGAAATTACGTCTAACTCGTCACACACTAAGGCATCAACGTAACGCCCTTCAAATCTCATGCGTAGATGTGCGTGAATCTTGCATGGAACATTATCGGATTACGTAGAAAGGATTCTTTCCTGCATGCATCACTAAAGACTACTGGCTCCATACTAAGCTTGAGGTTTATGAAATTTCCCAAGTATTTCCAACCCTGAATTAGCAATTAAAACTGCAACATAAATTTATGAAAAACTTCTGAATACAACGTTTAAGATATCTAAACTGAGATTCAACTTAGCTATAAAATCTCACAAATACGACGTTTTTACAACAAGCACTTTCCCTCAAAGCAATTGAACTCAAACTGGAGTCACAAGCGAGTTTTCAGTTTTCACAACTACATCTTTTCATTGGAATTGCGTGTACATTCAGGCACAAACGTGGACAAAAATGGGATTACCTATGTTGATTAGGGTTATAATCTTACAGAACGTAAGAGGATATTATATGAATTGTAATAAAAATGTGTTAGTTGAGTCACTACTAGGACTAGTTTGAGTGCTGATCTCTGCTACCGACCTGAGACTCGGTGATGCGCACGCTGGTGTTGCCGTAGCGGTATTGGAGAACGCCGTCCGCGATCTGTGCCACAGAAAATATTGTAATCCAATAGAAGTCAACATGTAATAAATATCTTGAAATATCAGATCTGGGAATATCTCGTCCTTCACTAACATTTACTTAAAAACAATTCGTTACTATCGGAGAGCTTTCAAGATGTACCTATAATATGCCACTATAATTGGATGCTGTGCTCCCAGCTTATAGTATTCCCTTTTTTTTGAAAATCCAGGAGCTTGAAGAAACATACGAATAATATCATGAGCACACTTGGATGAGTAAATTTATTACAAACTCACGTTAAATTTGCGCACGAATGCTGAAAGTGAAGTCCTTAGCAGTCCATTTTCAGAATAATTTACAAGTGTCCAGTCAGACTCACATTTCTTACCTCACAGCTCAAACAGGCACACGGCAGAGGCCAAATCATGAACCGAAATTCACGGTATCAGTCTCAGTGATTGATTCTTCAAACCAAAAGCTTGAAAAACTAAAACATGAATAAGACTGACAAACCCAAGTTTCAAGGTAAAATATAAAAAATTCAATTTGAATGATAATGTACTGCCTTGCATGAACAGAAAGAAGTAACGTTGCATTAATAAAGCAAGGTCAACGGGCACCAAAATCTCGTCAAACAAAAAATGGAACTTCGATCCAAGGTCCCGCAGCCAAGATGGGTCACCTGAAGAGTGCTAGAGGAGGTTCCAAGGGAGGCCTTCATGAGGAGGCCGTCGCTGCGGCGGGTCCTGAAGCCCAGGCTGGTGACCCAGGGCAGCTCGAGCTGGGACGAGGAGGGAGGGAACACCAGCACCCCGTCACCGTCCAGCTGCCGCACCAGGTCTACAGCTGCACGGAAACCAAATGGGTGTCAGTGTTGCTGCTGGATGGGAATTTGGATGGGAAATGACGCGATTCAAACCAAATTTGCAAGTTTTGAAACTAAATGAAAATGCACATGAGAAATGATAAATTTAAACTAAATTTAAGACTAAATATATGTATGTAAATGATAAATTTAAACTAAATTTGTCAGTTTTGTATATGAATGCAAATTGGCGGGGAAATGACACGAACTCGAGTATTGTAAAGGATTTGATTAAGAAATAAACGTAGATAAATTAATATTGAAAATGTGACGGCTCTATTCACGCATTTGATAATTTAATAAGGGAAATAAATATGAACAGAATAGATAGGGGTCAACGTATTAAAATATTTGAATACAAGCTTCCCGTCAGAGTTGATTTTGGGCTAACTATGGCACTGATGATTGTGAGATGTTTACATTAAAAGCGTGTCCGAATGGACCGAGACAGGAATGGTAAATGTATTATTATCAACTAATACTAGTTCGTATTTGTAGTTCTTACTTCCACATCAGCTAATCAGAAAGAGTTCAAGAATTTCCCCAATTTTACGAACCAAAACAACAGAAAAAAATTACTGCCTTAAATTTATTACTTCCATCGAAGTAACCAGCGACAATGAAGTTTTATGATTTTTCTAACCTTAATTAAGGACGTCAGTCCATATCAGGAATTAATTCCTATAGAATGAAAAGTAATTTCCAAAAATGAGGTAACAGAATACAAACATATATCATTATTTAAAGTGAGCGAACAAAATTTTAGCATTTCTTACATAACTTTATAAGTATTTTCTCTAGTCTAGAATACTTTTCTTCAAACGCACATAAAGCTGAATTAACCATTTAACTTATATATTTGATCTTATGCAAAAAACGAAAGTTTTTGTAAAGTATTATCACAATATAGAATATGTAATATAAAATTTTACACATAATATGGAATGAAATAGAGAACATGTATCTGGCTACCAATTTTCGAGTACAAATTGAACTAACTAAATAAATAAAGGAACAAACGCTATTTTTTAACGTGGCTCAGCGACGACATTGGGATGGGCAACCGCACTCCGAGCGCCGCCGCGTCGTCCGTTCACTTTGGAGCTGTTGATTCACCAGTGGAGCTGTCCTTTGGTGCTGTTGACTCACCAGTGGAGCTGTCCTTTGGTGCTGTTGACTCACCAGTGGAGCAGTCCTTGCTGCTGTTGACTCACCAGTAGAGCAGTCCTTGCTGCTGTTGACTCACCAGTGGAGCAGTCCTTGCTGCTGTTGACTCACCAGTAGAGCAGTCCTTGCTGCTGTTGACTCACCAGTGGAGCAGTCCTTGCTGCTGTTGACTCACCAGTAGAGCAGTCCTTGCTGCTGTTGACTCACCAGTGGAGCAGTCCTTGCTGCTGTTGACTCACCAGTAGAGCAGTCCTTGCTGCTGTTGACTCACCAGTGGAGCAGTCCTTGCTGCCCCAGCCGGGGAGGCAGTCGCAGATGTACGTGCCAAAGGTCTCGTGACACGTGCCACCGTTTTGGCAGGGGTGTGATTGGCAGAACCTCTGCTTCTCAGGACACCCAGGGTACGTGCCGTTGTCGGCCACGAAGCTGAGGGCAGACGATGTACGCTACAGGGATGTTCTGTGCTAGTCACTGTGAACTACAAGAGTAAGAACTTGTCAATAATTGTGAATATTCAGAGAGATATTATATTAATTATAGCATCAATAGCAGATTCCCATGGTACATTTACGCTTCCTCTTGATGAAGATGGTCACCGTTAAAATTGGGCGTCGCAAAAAGATAACGACATGCCTCTGTCTTCACATTGCAGACCAGCCCAGGTGAGCAATGTGCAAATCGAACAAGCCTGACCTCGTTACATTGAAGGGCTGTCGAATCCTAAACATTTCAGTGTCCCACGTCCTTTTGTGTGAGCCAACCAGATCGAACTTTATTGACAGCACGTACATTTTCTCACACAGAGAGCAAGAAAGCCTGTGAGGTTGTGACTTAACTTTGTCCAATGGAGGCATCATCACACGTCGAGAAAGGTGGGGGTTTGAAGGCATGGTAACATTTCTTGAAGAAATATTGAGAAATAATTTCTAGTATAATCAGTCTACACTATTAGGCAAATGATTTTCAACAAGAATAAGATTAATTAAGTATGTACAACTTAATTTCTCGAGAGGTATCTATGCACTTAATTTGTAAATTGTAAAAATGCAGACAAACACACATGAGAGAACTATGACACTTTTCCAGTCTAGGAGAAACACTACGCAAATGAATGGGAAGAAAATTACGGAATTCAATTTAATAAAGAGCAATTTAAAATGCAACTCCCACTTATATCACACAGAAAACAAATTTAATGAGAATCTCCTCCTTTTCAAAAAAATGGCCACATTTCAACTGTTCACAAGAAAAAGTACGAGGACATCATTCCTCGTCCCGTTGAGCAGCATGATCACACAGACGCGGTCGAAGCTGACTCACGAGTTGAGGTCAACAAATTTGTGGTCGATGTAGAGGTCGGCGATGCAGCCCAAGAAGTTCTGGCGCTGCACCCTCAGCCCCTCCGGCAGCGAGGGGAGGCCTCCCACCTGCAGGGGGCCTGTCAGGTCCAGGAACCTGTTGCAGGCCGCTCGGTGACTTGCGCACCTGACCCGGACATGATGGTAATCATGCATTAGGTCATATGTACAGACATGATGGTAATCATGCATTAGGTCATATGTTCAGACATGTAGACGTTCCTCGTATACAGCGCTAGATTGGTTAGAGCAAACAACCGCTTTGCAGTCGTACCCCATTATGAAGCGGTTAAACTAAAGTGAGCATCAAATAGCACGAAAAATACTAAGAAACGAATAGAGCGTGTTATAAGAGGCAAATAAGAAGATATAGCGGTTCATGAGAAAGACGACTATATATATATATGGAATATATATATATATATAT
>VOMN01040465.1:0-98447 GCA_014899125.1 Orchestia grillus
TTTTTTTTAAAGGTCCTCCCGATAATACGTAAGCACCGCACTTTGTCACGCTTAAATTTTCAACAGTTAATGGTGTAATAAATAAAAGTCTGGACGAACAACGTGTCGTGTCTGCGTTGCAAAGTTGTATGGCTGAGATTATTGTGTTTACGAAGGACAATGCTCGTTGCAGCGAGTCAGAGCTTTGTATGGACTATTTTAGGAATCAAAGATTTGAAGTTTTGAGCCCGTCATTTCAAAATTTCAACCTGAATCCCATAGAAAACTCATGGAAGATATTAGGGCACAATTTCATGGCTGGAAATTTAGATGATGTGGAAATTTTAACGATTAAATTGCGTGATAAATTAGCAAAAACTTTAGTGGTGCAATGATAACATTTAGTGTAGTGTTGCGGACGAACAAGCGATGCTGCGATCTCAACTATGGGTCTACGCATCTAAAATTTTAAAATTCTCTTGTTTTGTGTTCGGGCGTTTATTAATTTTTCTATGAGAAATTGATTTGTCGCTTACTCTTTGATTCTTGAAATTTGTAAGCTGCTAATTTCGTTTAATATGTTGTTTCAATTCACCTGAAAAGTTGCAACAAAATGTATTATCAACTAACCTACATTCAGTGAAAAATTTTTAAAATTGAAAATTGAAAATTAATGTGAAAATTTAAAAATTAATGTTTGTTTAGATTTCAAACTTTCAAATTTTGTTCCCGAAGTTTGGACGTTACTGCTGGTAAAATTAAATCATAGCACTGACTGGTTGATTTTAGTATTTTAGATGACACTGGGAGTTCAGCAGGAAATATTGCAGTGAAAGGATTTGAAAACAGACTGGCAGTAGCAGAAAGTAAAGAAAATCTCGCAGAACTTAAAATTCATGTTCAATAGCAGTGAATAGAGAGACAAAAATATGGAACATTTTTATGTCTGTCAGCTTTTTTAATATTTCATATCGCTCCTGTCACTTTGCGTAATAGTTTTATATTGGTGATTCATTATGTAGTGCAAACATTATGTTCAGTATATAGAGGCTCTAATAATACAGCAATTCGGCTTAATGTTCTCTTTTATAAAATGCCAGAAATATCAACATGAGCACAAGACGATACATTTCAAGCCAAATGTGATTTAATGCGTCCAATAGAAGCTCAAAAATATACATTCATTTGTACAAATACTATCATTCAGTGAGTAGCATAATCAGAACTTGTCTACATAGACAATAAGAAGCATTTCTAACATAGACTCATGGTACTCGTAATAGCTGATCATAGTTTAATATAACATTTAACATTTTGTTATTTCATCCAGAATCTTGCTCAGGAGCAAGTTCGTGCGCACCGAAGGGTATGATTTGGATGTAATAAATAATTATGGTCAAACCTTTCGTGCTGTGGTGATTAAAAAGGAAAGTGCTTGAAGAATTCTAACTGTTCTAAAGTAACTCGCAAGTCGAGCTACTAGCGAGATTAATTAAATGTTGAGACGCCTCACATTTCTTTCAATTAATTCGTCCAAAATCAGTTCAGTCATATCAATCGGGAAGCGAGCGCCCTTAACGAACTAAATTAACGTGCTAAAATTACAGTTACGGAGCGTGCTTGATGAAATGGACAGCGATACTACTGCGAAATACATCAATTCTAAAATAGCGAGAAATTCTGCTACAAATTTTACAAGAATATATGTTAAAGCAATATTAAAAATTTATTTAGTGCATAAAATACTGATAAACAAAACAAGACACCATTGGAATAGCTATGGCCGTAAACAATAGATAAAATCGTATTGCATGTTGAAAAGCCAATATTGCTTCAATATAGGTTGGTAATCATAACTTGACTGAAAGTCTCGCAGATTGAATGTATTCGATTTTTTCGCATGAAATTTGTATTTAGAGTAGTTTGCTTTATACACTATTCGATTCGGATGAGATCCATTTTTGAAATGGATTAGCATAAGGGATGAGAAATGGATAGTCTTCGATAATAGCAAAAGAACTGGGCAGTGGTTAGACAGAGAAGAGTTACCTAAACACTTTCCGAAACCACCATTGCACCCGAAAAAGTTATTTTCATATTTCATTTTTGCAACGAGGCGATACTGTAACAGCAGCATCTTATCGTCAAAACACTGATCGAATACATGAAAAATTGAAGAAGAAGCACCCGAGACTGGTGAATGGACCACTTTTGCTTCTCCCTAATGCACGACCCAACACCTCTAGAGCTACGGTCGACAAACTGCAAAGTTTGAATTGTGAAATTTGCCACATCCTTCCAGTTCTTCCGATATCTCTCCCACCGATTATCATTTGTTTAAGCATTTCGAACTTTTTATTTGTAATAAAATATTCTTAAATAAGGAAAGTAAAGTTGAGAAGTTTGAACAGTTTAATGGTAAAAAGGTGAGAAGTTCTTTGAACATAGAATGTATGCTTTAGAAAAACGTAGGGCAAAGGTTATAGAGAAGGAAAGATAATATTTTGATTAAAATAAACACTATGCAACGATTATTTTCTTTTGAATTTTCAATATGACACTTCATGTGACACAACCTTTGTATGTAATATGAGTAACGTCATAGGGTTGCTTTTAAAATCTAGAATTTAATACTTTAGGTTGATAAGTTAGAATTGTTAATCCATGAATATTAGCAGAGAAGATTTGCATTTTCATTTAATAATTGTACTGCGCAGAACTCGCCACCCGTCCAGGAAATGAAACCATCGTTGAAAAAAGGCGTATCAACTTGCAAAATGGGTTTTATTTCGGAAAACATAACTCTCCTGAGAGCGTGGTAACAATCTTCCCGTCATCCGTAGCTGCATTTTTCCTGTTTTTTGCTTTGCAGTGTCAATGAAGAGTTTTGCCATAGTTCAGTTTACTCACACACATTTTGAATTTTCCCATTCGCGCTTTCATCCGGCCTCTTTTGACTAAATTAATCGATGAAGCATTCCGCTTTCTTTTTATGTCTTTCCTGATCCGCATCAGCAGGGCAGTAAAAAGGCTGTATCTACTTTACGTGGGTGCCATCCAATCGTCCTCGTTGGAGTATTGTAGCAAAGGAAAAATGTTATTCCCATAATTATAAAATAATTTTCTCTGAAATCTGGTTCATACGCGGTGAGATATATTTGAGTCCGTGAAAAAAGGTTGCTTCTAATAAAGAGCTAACTTTTGTTGTGAAGCTATTGGGTTGGAGATTAAGCTACTCTGAATTATACTGATGATGTCGGTGCCGATCAGCAATTTTCAATTACTATTCATGAAGAGCAATTACCAGTCGCTATTTCTAAAAAACAGACCAAGATATGTCTATGATAGAAAGCTTTTCTGTAGCCGTAAAACAAACGGGTGAACTTCAAACTGAAGGCGGAAAAAACACTTGTGAAAATTGATTTCAATGATTAATATAATGAAACCAAACTCATGAGCCATCAGCTCCTACAAGATGAGGCATAAACTATGGAGAAAATATACATTCAATAACGTTATCATATAGCATTGGCTGCAGTTTCTTGACGCTGGTTAATCAAAATTTCCTATTTGTCGAATATATCGTGCAAGGATGCTAGTTACATTGAAAAGCACGCACTGTGTTATGGTCACTCAACCTGCATTCCTCCAAACAAAGAACTTCACTTGAGCTTTGAATTCAAACTTAGAGGTCGTTAGCGTCAACTAGACAAACAGTTTCTTTGTTCCGTCGATGAAAATGAGGCTCCATTCACCAGGCAGTTGCAAAAATGAGTCCTTGTCTGTAAGCAGTGATCAGTCACCCCTCACATACTGCTTATTCTGCCCTCAGATGCGTCTTGCGTCTCAATAAGCTTCAGTTAATACACGTATGTTATGACCATAGCCAACAAGTAGCGTATCAGGCAACATGACATTCGTAGACGTGTCCTTCATACACGCATCCAAATCTCCCCGTGTGACGTACCCCCAGTCCCCAGTAGCAGTCATGCGTGCTATCTTTCCTCTGCTCTGTATGCCCATCTCAATAAAGTTCAATTAATATCAAACAGCACCAAGTCACCCATGAAGTCTAGAAATGGAAGCGACCGAAGTGCCCTCAGTACGAAAGTGGTGGCCGGTCTGTGAGGGAGTGTGTGTTGCTCAGCTCAGGTCGTGGGACAGTGCCTTGCCCTCAGTTCGGCCACTCCGACTTGTTAACAATTGCGTATGTGTTCTATCTCACAGACCATGCAAAGTTTGTTCGTTTATTCTTTGAGAATGACTACAGAATTCTAATTTAGCGTGATATTATTCCTCTAACTATGTTGTTAATTATTTTACTTCTTTGCGTTGCAGGCCAGTGTAAAAACCGCACGGAGTTAAGTTAAGGAGGACTTGCGTAGAAGAGCTGAGGAAATAATTTTTGTGATAATTGTCATGTGGAGTCGATAAAATTTCGCTCGAAGATTAATTGCTTCAGTAATCAAATCTGCTCACAAAATATAATGGTTTTAAAATATTTCTCGAGTACAACTGCACGATAGTTTTTTATATTGTGATATTGTAGAAACAATTTGAGTAATCAAATTACCCGTAGTGAAGTAGATTGAACTTCGCAAGGATATTGTGTTTGCTCGAAGAGAGCAGTAAAGAACTCAGAGAAAAACAATGTTCTCGGAAAGCGCTTAGGATCTTGCAGTGGGTAGACTTTCACATTCGAGTGACGGAACTGGAGAGGATATCGTTTTCGAAGTCCGCAAAGATTCCTTCCGTTCTGCACATCAGGAGGCAGCCCCTGCCGAGCAAGTGAGTACTTGTGACCAGCCTTCAGCGACGAATGTGTTCTTAGTCAGTTTGAAAGTGGTTGCGGGAGCCAATCAATAAGGCTAATATTTCAGAACGTTTATATGAGACTTTGTTGAATTCGTTCAACATTAGTAAAGCGACGTTGTCAACTAAGTCATGAAATTATTTCAATTCTTATTTTCTGCATCTATATCACTGAGCTGAAAGTAACGTCGTTTTTTTTCAGTGAAAAAGTTTCTATTTTCGTGTCAAGTCTCATTCATTTTCCGATGTTCATACTTACATATAGATCGGTTTGTGGCCGGAACCACCTAAGTCCGCATCCAAACCTAATATACACAGCCATCAGCTTTGCTAAAAAACCTAGTACAGTTCAATACGAGGATTTATTATTATTCCATTGATTAAAGAACTTAACGGGAACACGACAACGCATATTTTAAGCCACCGTGCATGACTAGTTATTCAAATTTCTGAGAATGTTATTGAAAGCAGTCTAAAGCTGGCTATCATATTTTAGGGCTGAATACTAACACATTTCTTTTTTTTTAGAAAATTATGCACATACTTTGAAAACTAACAATATTCCAGAGCATCACATCAGCATGAAAAACCATGTATTCAATTTACTGACAGGTAAGAATTCTTTCGACGTGAAAATATGGACGACATTCGTGCTCACTCCATCATCAGTTCGCTTATAAGAAATTTGCCTCATCAAGAACTTGAATTTAGACCCACAGGTTCCTTTGAAAATTGAAGTGACACGCTCAATGCTATCATCGATTTCCAATGTTTGAGTTATTGCGTGAAGTTTTGTGACATGCTTTCACAGCAGAGCTCAGTTGTGTGGAGCATGTGCCTGTTGTCATATTTTATGCATTTGAAATTGATCAGTCACGTAGTTTGAAAATGCCTGCCTCTCGTCTCTCTCGTTAGTGTACATTTTTTGCTGAGGCTTTTACCTCGTTCTAATAGCTATATCATATTTTCGCGTGCGTAAATTTTATTTGTGTGAATTAATTAAACAAGCTTGAATCAATGTAATGAAATTTTTGCTGCTAGAACTTTCATTCTTTGAATTTTTTTACTATTTGAACCGAGGTTCTTATCTGTTATCGTCTCCTCTTCAAAAATATCCACTAGTTGTTTTGTTTTTCAAACTGGAGGAAAGATTTTCCTGAATTCAATAAAGATGTCAAATTCATTCTTTTTCGAAACCAGGAGACGAATGCGAAGTGAGAATTTCTTCGATTTTGAAGGAACATCTTATCAAAAATACTATGTACAGTATAAATAACTCAGCACAAAACACGAAGAACATTTCAAGCTCCCTGCGCATGTAGCTCGCATAAGTCGAGATCAAAATTGTAGAATACCTTTTTTCAATAAAGCATCGTTGTAATTTGTGTACCTGTACATGATAGAAGCTATTTTGTTGTTAATTCTGTGGCGGTCATTATTTTTTATGCATGCTTCTATATCCAAAATATGTCACCAATTTTTTTTCCTTCTCATATTTCCTCTTCTTAAAACTCGCGAATCCATGAAGGGCGCGTCAAAGTCAGATTTACTTTGTCATCCGGTCGCTTGGAAAATCAGACAGAAAAAGTTGTATTGAAAAAAAGTAACTTAAAAAGTAATTTGGATAATTTAAAACATTAACTTAAGCGGGTAACAGTAGTTTAATTCGTCACAATTATGACCATTTAATCGATGTGGCAGTCAGTAAACATCGATTTAAAAGGCGCAAAGCAGAAGCTCATTGCCATCGGCGCAACTTCTAGGCTAATTGAATTGGCTTAGCGAGTTAAAAAAATGCCTCGAAGACGTGAGGCATCTGAAGAAAATGGAAACTTTTAGATTAGTTCGATGAGCTCATCTTATCATCAGTTCAAGCTCGTAATTTCATCTAAACGGTCTTGGAATATTTTTCAAATAATTGTGAAACAATTTATGTATATGTTAAAACTTGAATAACAAGAGAGGCAAAAATTGACAGTTCCGCTGCGAGTGTTCTGAACATGTTTCATTGTTGAGAAAACAGATGTGAAATCTCTAAGTGAACCCATATACGGCGTTGACGCTTTCGACATTAAATATCAAACACTCCATTAGCTCGCTAATAATTTTTTATTGAACTTTCATAGCCTCAGAAATTTATCAGGTAAACTTTCGAAAAATCCGATTACACCCTGAGTCGGAACTAGTGATGAGAAGCAGGAGCAGCAGTGCGAGCAGCCCTTCGACCGCAGGTAGGTGGGACACGGTCGCGTCAACTGCCCTCACAACTGTGGGGACTTAAAGGGGCAAGCTAAGTCCTGAGAAGAGCCATGAATGTTTCGAACTGAATTAAATATTACGAAATTTGTTGTTTACATTTTACGCACTTGTGTTCATATTCACCTTAGTTTTGACGGAACAACAAAATATTAGGATTAAACTGTATTGCTTCTCATACCTGTTTTTCTTAAAAATATTAGTTCCCATGGAGTTCAGGACGCCTGAGCCTTAATTCTACATTCACGGCACGTAAAACACTGACTCCAACTGCCTACTTTAATGATTGTTATTGATTATATCGTAATATCTGAATTATCATGAGCACACTCAGTATTAAATGACCCCATTGGATTTAATAACTGTCAAGAATTAGTATTACCTTTCCCATTTTGACGGAATAATTAGTAAAGGAAAAGGTCTTCCCAAAAAAGTCAACAATCTTTAGTGATCATCTTCCATGCTTAAATAAATTTATTCGATTAGGATAAAGCATATAAAAGCTCATATGCGCTCGCCTTCAATGCACAAACGAGCGAAATGAGTACAAATAATGCATAAGCTGAGCAGAAACTGGGAAGATCTAACTTCTAACTAGATAGAGGGTTACTTTAGATTAAGCTACACACACTCGTTACATAAGACAATTATTCTTTCGTAATAATGGCCGGATGATGTTTATTAAAACAAGTCTTTCAAGAACAAATTTGTCAGTTATTGTCGTAACATCATTTGTAGCAATAAATTAGTCGTTTCACTTCTATTTCATTCATTTTCATCACTTAAAATGTATGAAAATTTAATTTATTTGGAATGCGCAACTGGTATATTCTATGCGTCCTTATTTCTATCCAATAAAAGAAATAAAAGCTTCATTTTAACCTCTAATTGTTTTACATATATTCACAGTCAATACCCTCGTAGGAGTCCATGAGTTTTATTATCTTTTCTTTATCACTTCAGGACGGCAGCTTACGTATGAGCCATCATTATACGCATGCTTCCATTTCCGCTGTCGTCCACAGAGTGTGGCGATCCATATGAAGGCCGGTAACATCCTCGCCAAAACTCAGCAGCAAAGAAATACCTTCTCTTTAGGGCGCGTTGCATCCGGGATATTTACAAGAGCTGATTGAATGCTAATTAGGGCTTGAACTTATGATGTACACACTTCTCATAAATGCAAGGGAATGTTTCAACTTCCCATAAATGTTTCAACTTGCATAAAATGCCCTCTTTTTGGCTTAATTCATTCTGCACTTCAGAAGTAATCAGTTTGCCTAAATACTTTTGTGTTCATTCTCACATTAGCAAAAAATAGGTGCGACGTATTTATGACCCATAAATGGCCAAACTGCCGATGTTAAATATAAATAGTTAATCATCAATATCAGGTATGCAAAATTTTGTCTGAAATGAAATAAAATTTACGGTAAAAAAATTTCATACGTTCAGGAATGAGTTTGCCTAGCTGTTCAATCGGGCCCTTTAACCCACCCCTTCCCCTTGGGACTTTTTGCGCTTTCCTTTCCATTCATTTTTAAACCTCGCCAAACCTTTACGCTCTTACCTCCTTGCAACGGTTTTGTAGAGCCGCAATCTTCGCTACTGACATCATCTAGTAAATGTAGCTTGATGTAAGAGTATGATATCGGTTAAATTCGTGATCATCTCTACTGAAAGAAGGTTAAGAGTTTCTGGCAAGAAGTCCATGTTTCCTTCATCTACTGAACGCCTATCTTTGGCTGGTGACATCATGAAAAAATACGTATTCGAATCTGTTCTCTATCAGCCTAAAAAAGAATTTTGCTTGGGAGAACGAGCACTTTCTTATCGGTCATAACGGAATGTCTCTGAGAACGAAGCAAGTGGGAAAGTTTTAGCATTTGTGAGACATGGGTGAGTAGAATTATGCACCCGAATACAGTTTCCGTTGTCCCAAACTTCAAAACTCACCTAGGATGCATACAAAAAAAACCTTTGATGGTATATTTACGCGCTTACCTGCTCTGTAGGACATACCCAGTCATATTATAATACGCATCCAAATGGGGGGCTTGGCATTACAAAAATATCGGCTGAAGCCACTGCAATTCACGAGATCTTCCTCTGATTCCAAATACCAGGCTTTTGCACAATACCCGGTAGTCCTTAAGTCGAAGATATAACAGGTGCATCGATGAAGGTGGTGAAAACTTTAAACAATATCTGCAGAGTTAACTTCTTAATAAACTATTTTTGGTTAATTTTGTTTTCAAATTTCCTTCTTTCAAGCATTTTACAGCTAATATCTAAAAACAAAAAGTCTCGGAGTTTCATAGAGGCAACGCGTCTAGTTTGTCACTTTTTTGTAGGTGTGAAATTTTGTACCTCTTTTCCCTTACACCCTGAATACCCTCGGTCTTCTCGCAGCTTGATAGATGGTATGATTACTCTTTCGTTGGTGTTTTCTTAACTCATTTCCAACCCAAACCAGTGCGTCGGTTGTTGCCAAAGTTGCAGTACGTGAATTTTATTCCTGCAATTGGGAACGGCCATGGCTTACTCGATTAACTTTTCTCGAAAGAAAATCGTTTCATCAATGTTCACAATCTCCAAGCCACTGATCGTTCAGGAAATGGTCATAAAACTTGCAATTGAGAAGTAATTTGTTCATCGACCTCTGTGAATTTCTGGTTCCTTGAGCTTTTGGCATGCGTGTGAAATTCTTAATATAGTAATCTAACTTCGCTAACAGATGACCGCCTTCTATAATCAACCTCCGCTCACAAGGCAGTATACAGTTCTTAAAGATATACCATTTCGGAATAAAAATTAGATATGTCAACGACTTAATTCGTCGACGTAAATTAGAAATCATAGCACAGAAATCGTGTTTTTAGGAGCTTTGGCGTACGTAGAATATTTAGAAAATTAGAAGTATTGTCTGCATACATGCCAGGCAAGAATATTCGTCTTCAGTTATTCTTTACGCTTCTCATTGTTTTCAACTTCGATTAGAGTCCAGCAGGTAAAAAATTTATCATTATCGACATAGGCTACGGTACAAATGGCCGTAGTTCTGACGGAAGCCATGAGTATCGGAAATGCAGAAGACACGTGTACATTAATCACTCCCCTTGAATCTGTTTAATTTATCTGTAAGACACACACTAACCCAATAGTATGCAAGCAAAAAGTGTAAGTACAGCTTAAATAGCCGATAAGTGTTATTTGATGATCTGTAAATTATAGGCGAGAACATTGAGTTCAAAAGTCCTACGCAGATTATTTGTCGAGTTGATGCAATCAAACCACGTAATCAATGCAAAGATCTTTCCAAATTGTCAAGCATAAGAATGCTCAAAACGAGACTAGGCATAGGGAAAACATAAAAATTCAGCAACCAGCGCCTAGATTTGAGAACATTCTATGCACTGCAGTCAGTTTACGTAATGAACGAATATCTGCCATAACCTACTTCCATTCAGCTATTTCATTTCAAATTATCCTCATCTTCTTTATTCAAACCAACTCCACTGGCTGCCACAACTGCAAAACCTGAAATACGATAACGGTATTAATGAAAGATACCTGACCAACCACATGATGAAACGTAGAAGATTCTACAAGTAATGTGTTTTAGGACATTTGAGGGACCTTTTCCAATAATTACCCCGACAAGTCCAGTGTCGATCGTATCTCAGCTGCTATATCGCTAATCGATCCTGTTGACGTCCGGAGAAGTCAGTGGTATTTAGGGCAAGATATCAGGGTACCATAGCGGCGTTAAAGACTTGGTATCAAGGTGTCGCAGCTCCATTTAGGGCATGGCGTCAGGGTGTCGTAGTGGCCACGTATAATGGCCGATGCACGCAACTTATGCTTTCGGCTAAGTTCAATTTTGCTGCGTGGGAAAATAATCTTTTTTCAACGTACTCTTAATCTTTTTGAGATAGAGTAGAAATAAGCGGAGGGACAGTTTTACTTCTCTATGTAAAGATTTAAAAGACTTACATATTGTTACTTTAGTCAGTAGGACATACATAGGCTGGCTCTAAACATAGCATCGTTTCTTCAACAATTATTTAATTTTAGTTTGTTTAACTTTAATATCCTCATTCATTGAATAATTAATTAAAAGTATTTAAGCAATTTGGAGCATACGATATACTGTAAGGTATTATTCAATTTCCTAGATGTAATATATGTTTTTCATCTACAACTAAGAGTGAAGAACGTTGGTTTAAGCTACATTCATAATAACTATTCATTATTTTCAGAAACGTTTCGTGCGCTTGGATATTATGAAAATTAGTCACGATCATTTGTGAGGCACTCATACGGGAGCGGGTCTGCTATTGAACCTGGATGGGAATTTTCCCGAAGCTAGTACTTCACCGACCCCGATTGATATTTGCTTTGATCTCACCAATCATTTATTTGGTTCTAGAGACGCCATTCGCATTGTCTTTAGCGACCCACGTTCACATTGTATTCCGCTGCCGCACTGCCGAGCGCGTCCCCTCTCTAGATGTCGTAAAAGACACCCGAAGCTGCGCTCAGACCAATTTAAGCCCTTGTACGCCGTCATGCACCGTCTCAATCTCTGTCCAGTCTTTTGCTCCTGACTTGTTGTGTCCAGCAACATGGAAATGGGAGCCCTGAGAAATCCACGAGCACCGTGTGAAATCTGAGCGAGTGTAGCTTTAGTCATTCTGGAGAAAGCGTTTTCATTTCTAGCCTCCAGTTTGATTGGTCTTCTCTTGTCATCCCCAAGCCAACGGAGATAGTTCCGATCTGCGGTTAAACTTTTAATAAATAGTTGTAAGGGTTGTTACTTGTCTGCTATAGTTGCTGAAGTTGTTATGACAAGAAATTCAGGAATTATTTAATTGACGGTTCGTCTTCGTCTACGAAATTGAATGCTGTGATCATTTAAGCTAAAACAGAAAAGTAATCAAATTGTTGAACGAGTGAAAGGTAATGATATAGTTATCGATATAAGCGAACTGTCGGAAATGCTAATTTGTCTTATTAAAATTCCCTTGAAATTTTTGACCTTGCTGAACTCAGTGAACAGCGTACAGCAAACATGTTAATTAGAAGGTCATCATTCGAATGAAATCTGTTTGTTTACCGGCTCTATCTGAAGCTTGCCAAAAATCTCTTTCACTTTGAACTTTTTTTTTCATAAATGCAGCATCGATTAAAATATTTCAATTTAATGAGACAGCTAATTAATGAAAACTACGTTCTAAAGCCCTCGAGCTAGGTCAGGGGCAGTTTCAAACGATCATTTTTTATATGAAGTACCGGCGGCATACTTCTATTTCTTTTCGTGATATCCCAGCACGCTTGCAACCTGGAAAAACATACTGAATGCAACTAGTAAATTATTGTAGGCAACAAAATTACAAAATTTATTTGAGGAAGTATGAAACATTTGAGGGAATAATTCATGGTCATTATAGATTCTCCTTCCTTCGCTTACTGTATTTATTACAGGGAGAGATGTTTGCTACTTGAATTATAGCTGGTCAAATTATTCTACTATAAAATCACCTAGAGTTAAAACTGAAGTAAACACCGATATAATTAATCATCAAATAATGGCAGTTGAATGAATTACAAAACCGACAAACAGTTGGGGTGAAACTGACATTATGCCAATAACACTTAATATTTGGCAATCATATTATCCTCTTGCTTAATTTTTCCTTTGAACTGCGTACTGTAAAAGAATGAAGTCTCTGCCTGCCCAAGATAAAGAGAACGAACAGAGTTACCGAACCATGCCACACTTGTCATTCGAATCATTTCATTGTTACTACTCTAAATTTCCGAGTCGAAATAAAATGAAATTTTATGTTTGAAGGCAAACTCAACACTGTAGAGCATATTTCTCATACATATTTCTTATACCCTAAGCAAATATTAATTAAATCAGTACACAAAACTGTGCGCAACCCTTATAGTATTTTACATTTCCCATCTCATCGATATTTTCCGCGAGATAAGTGAAATTGGAGCGGTACGGCTCCGAAAACTTGGACCAGCTGAGACTGAATGCTCTCAACTAGACAGTCTCTCACGCAGCACCCAGTGATAATCAGCAGCAAAATGCACTGTCCCTCATAGTACAAAGTTTTCATTACATTCCTGCTTATTCACTGAACTATTGTTTTGCATTTGCAAATAGGCATAAAATCATTTCAGAAAATTTGCTTTTATATTTTACTAAATTTTAATAATGAATTAAACTTTCTCCTTCCAATTAGATATTCTTTTGAATAAGAAGATTTCTGAAAATTCAAGTGAAATGCAATTTACTGAAAACACTTAGGTAATTAATGTCTAATTTTTGTGTGCGGTGAAATTAAATCCACGGTTAAGTTAAGAAATAAATTCGAGCAGAGTCAAGTTCATATGATACATCAACGAATGAACTAAATTGGTTAAATAAGCTATTGCACACATTAAAAGTACTTCATCGCTGCTCTAAGTCTTACGTTAGTGTTGTATAGGAGGTCATGGGAGAGCTCACCGGAAAATCCGCTTTCGTTTTGAGAGTTTTATTTTTATTATAAGTTCAGACGCGCTGTATTCGAGAAATTATGGTAACGATTGTTACCAAGCGTGCACTTCATGCTGAACTTAAACCTTCGTAACTTAAAACGCTGGAATTATAGTATCATTAAAGGAAGACGATTGATGTAGCTCTTCTTCATTATATAGGTGTTTATGGAAAGCTAACTGAATTATCTCTTATTTCTGATGTTTATTACGAAAAAATTTCAGGGTAAAAAGAAGTTTACATTACTGCATATATGTATTGTTATATCCAGAAATTCAAATCTTGACATGTTTCTCATAATCTCTGTTTTCAAATTTATTAGCTCTATGCACATAAAACCATATATTCTTTCGATGACTTGTTGCATAATGACCGTTTAAAAAACTCTGAACATTGCAGTAAGATACACACCTCATTTATTCGCTTTTGACATGTTTTCGAAACATTTTTCAAATAGAAATACAAACTTTATTATTATCTTTTTGGTTTTAACAGCCTACTACAGCGGACGAAACAAAGTGCTTCAGATGCCAGAAATTTGAGTTAATGTTATTCGTCCGTCCCGTAAGTCGCTAGCTCCTCACCACGAATACTTCTTGACACTTCATAGGCTGTTCCACAGTAGAAATATATTGTTATATCCTTGTACAAGTAAGTTTAAGATTATCCCTAAAAGTACTGAGCCGTAGACCTCTTTAGTACATTACTGGCTCGTATTCACCAATTTAAAAATTATTCTGATATTTACACGATCTTTGATCCAGAGGAAGCCAGTCTGTAACGGGGAATGACTGGTCTCTGCAGTGCGTAATCGCGGGATAAAAATTTGGGTAGTTGTAGGGTATCCATTACAAAGCTAAATCAAGGTTCTGAGTTTTCATACTTCCTCTTACAGTTCTTGAGTATTAATTTATCAGCTCTCCTGCTAGACACTTTTGACCAATCAGGTCTATTTTCTTACATGAATTACAATCTGCATTAACTCAAGTAAGTCTTCCTTACAGATCTTAAGTTGTCAATCATGATATATTTTTGCCCTAAAAAAAAAAATAGAGCAGAATATGGTTTTAATGCAAAGCTCTGTCAACAGCATTCAGTAGCGATACACCTCACCAACACCGAGGTTGTCCACTAATCCGCGGCAAACGTCATGCGATGCTCATCGTTCTCAGTAGAAAAGTGTTTCAGCCCTTAGCAATTGAAGTTTTTAGTGTTCGTCCTCTGCTGCACACGCTGATAAGATCCGATTGTTGTGCTGGAACATTTGATTGTTTGCGAGATCATTGCTAAGCTTGAAAAAAACAATTATTTCTTTTTGAACCATTTTTCTTCGTAAATGCATCGCAAGGAGTTCAATGCCCTCTTCGCGTCTGAACAATTCTGAGGGATCATTTAGGTCGTCGCTGCCGCGAAGATCTTATCTTTCACTATTTTTTTGCTAGATTACCGTCCAATTTTCTGTTCTGTCCTTAATCCATCTTTTGCGATACCTGTATTGATAACTTTGATAATAGCTCGTGTTGCCTCTTCCCGTTTTGGCATCTAAAATCCTGTTAACGTATTCATATTATTGTTTCTTAATGAAATGTGATACCACTGTTTGGAAAATGTTTTATCGCTGGGATCATCAAAAATTCCATTAAAGTAGAATGTTATTTGCCATTGTTCGGTTCCACGATACGAGTATTTGACTCAACTGGAAGTATTATGTCTCACTGAAGAGTTACTCAAATCTGCGCTGAAAATTTATTTATAATACGAAATTGAAAACTCAAAATGAGTCAGCCTCGAGTTACACGTGTTAAGCTAAACGTTCCATTTTTAGTTATTGTTTTAGGGCAAGTAATGAAATATCTAATCGGTGATTACGAGTTGTAGGTAAGCAGGATTGCTCAACTGTTTCTGGTTGTATCATTCAGTTTCCACTGAGCATTGGTTAGAATCACACTCATTTAAAATAGCAGTTAGAATTTCGCTTCAGAAATTGACCGTGAAAGGAGAAGCAGAAGTTGGTTTTGTTCTCTGCATCGACAAAGTGATAATTATGATCTTAGAGCAGGAGAAAAAATTTCTTAAAAACAAAAATTACAATTAAAAATTATTTTGAAAAATTATAAAAGTGAGAGCAAGTTTCATTCAAAATTATGCACAACTTAGAAAAAACTCAATAACAAATTTCATTTAAAATATTTGCTTCATTATCTGATGCTATACTGTAGTCTGCGAAACTCCATCTAAGAAAATCCACCATCAACTGTACAACGCTCACCTAGATCCGATGTATGATATCACTCCGTCTTTGTGTTGTGAATTACTTGCAACATCAATGCCTTTAATTTTATAGTTCCCTGTTTACCGTGAAGCTGTGAATGTTGTGGAGGACTGGGTTCTGCAAGCAAAACTTTAATTCATCATAATGCTGCCCTGAAGTGAAGATATTAAAGTTCATGACGGTATCCATACATCAGAAGCGTTTTCGAAGATTGACTTCCATCTCAGAGCAAACATCTTTGTCATTATTATACATAATCTTATATTTTAATGATGGATCAAGTCAGCACTTAAGCCTTATGTTCCCTTTTTAGGCTGGCCAAACTTATTTGAAAAATAATTCGAGGGTTTTTTCAACGAATTTATATCTCTTGCGTTATGACATGCCATTTTCAATTCACGCTCTTCGCTTTCTTTTGAGACGAGAGGCGGACTCGGGGAGCTGAGCTCGAAACCTTCCACGGCAGTTGAATTTGGATTATGCTCACACTGGTGGTGGTGGTGATGGTTGATGAGGTGAAAAGATGCGTGGTGCGCTGGTGAACTAAATGGGACAACAGTCACAAAAACATGAAGGAGAAGTAAGATTGTGGGGAATGTGAGAAAGTAAGAACTTAATTGCTCAGTTATAATACTCGTTTCTGTTAAAATTGGAAAAAAGTTCTGAATTAAACAGAATCAACTATAATTTCTGAACTGGAAGGTTAGATGAATGGTAAGTGATTTAAACATCACTGAAATTCAGGTATAATAAATTTACAAATGTTCGAATATTGTCTTTTAATTAAATCGAACAATTTTTTCGTAACTTTACAGTACCTTCATTATCTGTTCAATGATCTCCAAGCAGCTTCTAATGTTTTCGAACAATTTGAAATAATTACTTTGCAGTGACGGTAGAGAATGACCACAAAACGAAGAACGTATGCTATTAGAACCAATGCTTTTTTCGTAACAAAATGTGAACGCAATTATAAACTTAGTTCCACTTGATTCCTACAGTATTTGAAGAAGGACGAAAAAGACTGTATACTTTCGTAATTAAAAACTCATCCAAATACTCCCATTCGAAGATGGTAATTTCTTATCTTCTTCATACTCTTCTATAACTTTGTCGTATAAATCTTTGTTCTGCCCTTGTTCACGTTTGGTGAAACCTTTTTATGACTATCGAGCAGGCTTCCGAAACGTTTTCGATTAAAATGATTTGTTCTATGGAAATTTTCATGACATTTAAACTCTTCGTAAATTCGCAATTGAAGCACAGTGATGATTCGATTTATCCGACTTTCGCCAACTGCATGTGTGGGGGATTGTGACTAATTAACAGCACTCGAATGGTTTAAGGGCTAATCAGGTGGAGGCATCTTTGTCAAACCTGATTGCGGCTTGTAGTTGTGCGTGTACATTTAGTGACGAGAAATGTAGTGAATGGACCGGAAGTTGTGGTAATGGGCCTGTAAAGATTCTCGCATGTACGAGTTCTGTGACCCTCTTCTTTGTCCGAACATCCTTGAATTAACAAGTCTACTCTTTTAAAAGGGTCGAGGTATACATACTATATAGTACGAATGATCGAGCATAATTTTTAAACATCAGTTATTTTCATTCAAAATAGAAAATTTATTTTGCAAACTGGTGTTCAATTCGAAGCTCTTTACCTATAGAGGGTCATTTTAATATAGCGAGTAGGAACTTGAAGAATAGTTAAATGACACTGTGGCTTCAGGGTTTTCTCACTCTAGACGTTTTTTTCCCCAAAGACACAAGACTTACAGCTAAAGAAAAGGGGTAAATAAAGGGCGCAGAAACTGTTCAAAATCACACAAGCCTCCTAGTCAGTTCAGTGACGAGATAATCACAAATGGGGAAAAGCAACTCGGATGCTCACCAAGAGACCAATGATGGATAATCAGAGACAAATAACTCCGTACAATTGAAATTGTGCGAATTGAAATAGCAAAAAAGATATCGGTACTCCAAGAGAAGAATAGTCTTACAGGTAGCGTCCGTTGGAGTCAGTGTCACACAGCAGCCGATTGTATAAATGCTTTCACGGTGAAGGGGCTATGCAGGCGCTAATCCATGGAGGCTCCTTTATTCATGAGGAGGGTGCACATTTGAGCTTGTACACAGTTTACTACTGAAATGTAAAGTAAATAATATAATTGTTAGTACTCAATTATGCGATGAAATTAGACAAAAACTTAAATTGTTTGGCTAAAATGTAAAATTCTATGGTTTGACGAGAATCTAACACAGCGAATAACGTTCAGAATACAGTACATAGTGGAAAATGCAGGACGCTAATGCGTGAGGGAGGTAGCATTACATTTCGAACTATTTTTCATCTGCCTCCACATGAGGTTTTCACGTTATGTGTGAGATGATGAACTATCCGAAAAGCACAATAAAATTGTAGAAAATCTTCTTTTCATGTCACCAATATTCATCATGGGAAGACGTCGGGTGTTTTATCACTACTAAGTCCCCAAACACTCATCACCGCCAACGTCCGAGTGGCTCAACAGATACTGCATCTCTGTCCTGAAGTGCCCTTGCCAGTCTCCCGGCCTCCTTCCAACAGAAAATCTTTAGAAGTACTTGACAATATAATTCAAAAATAAACTACTTTTGAAGCTTGGAGAGCGAATACGTATCAAAGAGCGAGGAAAACTCCATGACGTAGTTTAGGTCCTCGTATGAGCTGGTCTGAAGATTCAATAACTTGTTAGGACACACGAAGAAAGACTTTCGTTTATCGTTGCGGAATTTTTGTGCACGTTTTATTAAGATTTATTACTCCCAATGAAACTTTCAGAGCTTACTCTACAATCTCAGCAATTTGTAATCGAATAATTGCGAACGTTTTATTTCACAAGAGTTTAAATTCATAAAAATATTCCAAGTTGTAATACTACTCTAACAGTGAATTTTTTCTCAGTTGGACGTACGAATATTCGTTCATTCGATCCATTGCCTACCAAGACGCATGATGAAGGGCAAGGATTACACTGCGCGGTAATGACTCTGGGAAAAATAGGCCAGGAGATTTAATTGAATGTAGGAAAAGCTTAAAGCGCCAGAGTTTAAAACTTAATATATTATTGAAAGAAATATATTAGGTTTGGTACCTAAATCATAAAAATGTGTCGCTCTCCGATTTTATGCTCTTCTCCTTCCCAGTGTTGTGTTTTTATTTCTCTTGTACTGTTTGAGCTCTGATGATAGAACACCGACACTTTGAACCGTTCACAACGAAGCATGTGATGCTAACGTTTGTGATGCTGTTCAAATGAATGAAAAAATAAAAAAAATATAAGCGAATCAAATATTATCATTTTGAAAATTCACTTTGGAACCGTACAAAAATTTTCTGTCTCATGGAATATTTTTCTCCAAAGCTAAATTCATATTTTCTGTGTTGGTCGACACTTTCAGGTCTTCTCTATTTCAATTCTCTGTTTTCTAAAAACCCCAAGCTTACTATTATATTTTTCGTAGAACTTCCGCTGAATGGTGAGTACTACGTTTAACCGTTTATAGTAAGTTAATTAAACCATGTATTTTGAGCCAAATATGCCAAGACCAATACTGGATTGTTCATTACTTTTTCGATCGTGGACATCATCCATTCTGAATTATCAACCATCACTCGATACCGTATGCATTGGACTTTGGACGAGACTGCTTGCCCGAACAACTGCTCCATGATCTCAGCCCAGAGGACACGTTTGTCCTACAAAATGTAAGTAAAGACGTCAGTGTTGACAGATTGCTTGCAGCAATGAACGAAAGTGAAACTTTTTTTTCTGTCGTATATCACTTTGGTAACGATTTTAAGCTATTAGATGGCTTAGTGCTCAACTCTTTTAAAACGAAAACGTATGCATAGAAAGCCTGCATGTGCATTTACAGTACGTTGTAAATGTTCTATGCTGAATTCAGGGAAAAAGTTGAGCACTAAGTTGTTTCATCGAGTTACGAAAGTTTCTGACAATAATCCAACGAATTTGAAGTTCCGAAATCAACTTTGGTAAATCCCTTTTTATGACCGGTGAAATGTCTGGATAATGAAATTATTTTTTTTATTTTTCGTGCGTTTCGCATCCTTTTGGTCACTTTGTTATTGTTAAAAAGGATTTTAGAACAATTATCAGTGAGTGAGCAAGTTTGCGCACAGGCCTCCCAGGAATTCTCTTAATTATGCTTTTATACCTCTTGAATAATTTCCATCGACTAAATTTACATCAGCTCACGTTTACTTAGAGGTTACGGGAAAGTCGCTCCACTCTTCGACGGCTTTCTAGCCTCATGAAATAAGTTCATGATTCATTTTATTTGATGCGAAATTTCAAAAAAGACTTCAAAGAAAAATTGTTATTCTCTGAATCAATACTACAAAAACTGGCAAGGTTCAAGCATTAAATGAGGCAAATCTGAAATGTACGTACTTAATTAACGAAATATATCTAATATTACACCTATCACACTAACTGAATAAAACCTGATTTGATTCTGAATTTTTATCTTGCACTAATTTAAAATAGAAGAAGTTGTACAAGAGAGACTTGCACTCAATGTATCTTCTTCGCTCTTATTTACTGAGCGTTGAGGCGAAAGCACTGAGCTGAAGCATGAATATTCGTTGCTTTGCTTTACGAGCGTTGCAACGGACTAGCTGCGAGTGATTTTCTTTCAATTCTTCATAATTATTTTATCTTAGATGTCAATTTTAGCAACGGCTTGTGATGTGTAATATATTATCGCAAATCTCTGACGGTTCGCATTCTTTTCTTTGATCACATGATGTCCTCGAAAACAATCTTCATAATAAAACGATAAGATCAACACTACAAACACTTCAACCTATCTCTTCCTCTATGAGCCCAGTCAAAAATCGGGCTGGGTATTGGGCCAGGCCACGGGTGATCATCCCTGTATTCGCGGTGACGATGTCGGGCCTGCACCGAGAACTCCTGCGTTGACCTCCCGTAAACTGCGAACGCGAAGTCCTGGCGGGGCTGCCCCGCGCCGCCTCTGCTCCGTGCGGTTCTTTATTGACAACGAAAACCGTTTTTTGTTCGTATGCCGAGAGTTTGGCCAGTTTCGCTTAAGAAAATTTGGCCTTCTCTGGAATTGCCGTGGCGATCTGCCCTGTCGCGGACCTTACTGCCGTGATCACCTGCAATGCCGGGCACAAATGTAACTGGGTAATACGACCAATAAAAACGCTAATTATAATTTTCGTATACACTTTGTATATATATCACCATCATCTCATCATCTGCTTGTTCAGTCCGTACATCAAATCGGTTTTGAGAATCGCCTGAAAGGTTTCTGTCGCACTTTGCTGTCAAATAAGCATGAGTGCAAGGCGCTGATCGTTCTTACGTTTCGGAATTAGCTGTCAACCCTAATAACTGCTTTCACGAATGATTCGTTCATCGCTTTGGCGTTTCAATTACCATTTGCGCTCTTTAAGCATGAAATCTTCGCTTGAGTTACACCCAGACCGAGCATTTCGCGCGTTCTGGGTTGTCGCGTGAAGTGTGTCTTGCTTTCTACTTTTTGAAACACGACCCTACACTCTGTCCTTTTGTGCCCGACCTTTCATCGACTAAATTTATTCACATTATTCACTTTCTCTAACTTTTATTACTGTGAACATATTGAACATGCGGGTTTGTAAACCATCAAGCTTGACCGTCTGTTGCATCGTCGTTGTGTACACGTAACAAGTAGCAGAGTTCTACCTTCTTGTACACTCATACTCTGCCATCTGGTCGCGTTCTCTCCCACCCAAACCGAGTGCGCCCTCCTGCAGTGCCTGCTCCCTCTCGCTTTCCCTCTCTCTCCGACCCTGCCATTGGTCTTGGCCACATCAACACCCCGCGCAGTACCTCCTTAGCCACGGTTTCGGACGGTCGCGTCGTAAGTCTACGGAATCCGCCCGCCTCTCTTGCTGGCCCCCTGCAAGTTTTGTTGTTTTGATACCCACACAACGAACTGCGCTTACTATCGATGGTGCACGAGAACATTTTAGTGATTCTTTAATGCTGTGCTATACAGAATTTCACAGTTTACGATACTGTTTTGTAAGCTATCATCCGTGAATTATGGTTATCGGACGCCGAGGCAGATACTCAATTTCTTGTCAGTGAGAGATATCGCATCAGCTTCCAGACTGTCGCTTGCAGATTCGTGTCCTTCTGATAACAGTGCATGTCTTGAGTGGTAAAGGCTGGTGAACTTCCTTGCTGCTAGTTGGGAAGTGGAAGACAGTTCGTAAATAAAAGACAGAATTTTGTCATTTTTTTCAATTTGTTTCACAATTCCTCTCCGTGATTATGAATAAACATTAAAATGCTGAGCCATGAACAAATTTGGCATTGGAACCAATTGTGATGGTAACTTTTAATACTAGTGAAACTCGTACGACATGAACTCGATTCAAAAGAACTGTCTCTGCAATAAACTCATGACGGAACATAGTAATGGTACTCATGACGCTTGAACAGTAACACTGACGGACAATCAATGATCACAAGTTATTGAGGAATAGCGTTCGGCACTTTTTGTTTCATTGTTAATGCAAGCTGCAGTGGAAAAAAACGTCTGTTTGCATAGAGTACAGCACACAGCTTTTTCAGGCAACTAGATCGTACGTTTTGTGTCCTAGTTCCTTTTGAAGTGAAATTCACGTCAATTTCGAAGAAGTTCATTTGAATGATCTTTCTTGTTCGTAACGGATAATTATTAATCAATTACTCTTGAAAGTACGAACTTTGCAGAACTATGCCTAAATTATCTTTTGAAGAGTTCAACTGAAGCATCGGTGAATTAGTTCCCTAGAGACAATATAATATCTAACTTCGTTCTCACGTTTACTGGAGATTAAAAAATAAGGGGCTCCAGAATCAAGCATCATCCAAACGTCGACAGCACGTATTAAAAAGGTGAGTTTTCTCCTGCAGATACCAACTCTTTCTCTATTGTTTGCTAAGCGTTGAGGCGTAATCGCTGAGCTCCAACATGAATATTCGTTGCTTTGCTTCACGAGCGCTGACGGTCCGTGCGTGATGGCGTAAGACGCTTATCAGCCAGCCTGCATAACCCCATTATAGTTGTCGACTTCATCGGGCGTAATTTTTGCGGCACTGAATTTATTGCTCCACTTACTGCTTGTTGCTGCGCAAGAATTATGAAGTACGACTACCGCTGATAATTGTTGAGAGAAGCTTGTATTTCGAAATATGGTGGATGACCACATGGAATCTTGACATATTTATAATAAAAGTGGTACAGGGATGATGAACTCGTGTACTTCTCTAATACCTATTGATACGTCAATGATATGCAGGTCATACAGATACGGTACACGATACTCAGTGCAAAGTCAAATTGTAAAGCAGCGCGTAGGCTGGTAAAACATTTCAATTATACTGGAGGGCTAACGCGGCATACTTTTTTGATTCCCATGATATGTAATTTAGTTTGTTTTTCCATTTGTCGTATATCAGGTATATAATATATGGATTATTATTATGTTATTGTAGTTTTTGGGCTCTTTTGAAGATGAGTGGAGAGTACACTCGAAAGCTTCATAGATTTTAATGAATATACTGGGTGTGAAAGTGTGAATTTTTATCAGTCGAACTGTCTAACTGTTGTTATTCATTTTGAAATTGCCAGTTCCTTCTATGAAATCGATTCGAGAATTTTATATACTGCAGAGTATTTAAGACAATTCATTCAAAGTTTCGAACCACTTATTTATCGTTAAATTTGCTCTCAGAAACACAAGAGTTTTACTTAGGTTTGCTACTTTAACCAAACGACCTTTTTATAATGTACGCGATGTCTTAACTTTGTAGTGTGGGCGAGTTCATATGGTGGAACGTAATGAATGATTTCGAAACTTGATACAAGGTGGACTGTACAAATACCTGTTTCTAGAACTTATTGATATTTGGTAATCCACTTTCTTGTAGTTCCTCATTGCCGGTATCCAAAGAAAAGGTAGGTCAGTCGTCCGTAAATCTAGAGCGACAATAATTCTAGGTCTCGGTAGCATCCAATCCATGAAGCTCAAAGACCATTTTTCGACGGCGGCGACAAATGTGTCGAGCGAGGCGTCGATGGAACGCTAACGGCTCCCCGCGGTCACCTGCGCAGCCTCGCCTCCTGGGCCAGGAAGACTCATGGAGCGAGAGAAATGATAGCCGGGCAATGCCGACGATGCACGGCCTCCCTTTCCAGTTCTGTCATTGTTTGTGCGTGCGTTAGAGCCCGTGAGACTTTTGGCGAGAGCAAACGATGGGGTCTGACCCTCTGAATGAAGTCGTCGTCATTCTTAATAGTTTGCGCTTGGGTGGATATCTTAATGGAAGGATAGTCTTAGTTGTTCAAAAAATCCCTTCTTGTATTTGTATATGAATGGGAGTTCAATAAAAACATTTGAAGAATAAGCGGCTGGTGCCTCTGTATTTCTATGGGCATGTCTTGTTCATGTAAGTGTGCTAGTACTAGAAGAAATAGATTATTTGGGTTGCGAGTAGCGTTAAGTTCTCAGTAAAAATGATTTTCGTTATAACTTATAATTTCATGAATGAATCTGGACAGTCTGCGTAAGAGGCAATAAAGATATTTTCTTTGAACGATAAGTCATGAGTTGATGCGAGTCATCGAAAAAGTGTACTTGCCTTCAGATGTTTTACTGAAACTTGACCTGCGGTTAAATTTGAAATACTTCACCAATTCATTTTTCTAAATTTTCCTACGCGGAAGCTTCTTGATTGGATAGCTACATTTCACGGCGATAAAATGATAACGACTGAGTCGTGCAGCAGCAATTGTATCACGAAAGTCAATAATGCTGAGAAAGGCGCGACTTCAGCCCCTGTAACTCGTACTAAGTTGCTGGAAATTACAGAGGTCGAGTTGACCCGTCGTGTCCACGTATCACACTGTACATTAGGTACAGCACGGGTGACGGAGGCCATTTTCAAAGTTGAAGCAGTATAATGTGTCTTAGGATGGCGAGGGGAGTACCGTCTTGCAACTGGAAGAAGTGGATAAAAGATGAAAAATCGAAGCAGCTTCTTGAAAGTGTTGAGTTTTAGAGAGAATGCTAAAGTAACTCTGTTTAGTATTTTGGAAACCAAGGAATGAGGGAAAGTCTTTCCGATGGGCTGGGATAGTAGAGGAGAACACTTGTTAGAATTGCTTTGAATGAAAAAGTTGGTAGTTGATGGTGGTTCGTTCTAGTTGAACAATTATTTTTCAATAATTTTGAGGGATAAACAGAGCATCGATGGAATGAATGGAGAATTGACAGTGGCTTCAACTAATTTTACTCGAAAAGAATGAGAGGGTATAATTTTAGTCCTGCATATGCTGAAAGACGATGAAAGCTCTGTATGACCATTTCATGTCAAAAATGAACAGTTAATCTACAGCTTTATTCAGAGTAGTAGACAAACCGCTAACAATCGGCTTCCTGTGATCGATAATGTAGTTTTTTCAGCGAACAGATACTGTCTAGTGAAGGCGTTACCTTGGGCCTTGCGGGAGTTTTGCAATGCCAAACCGTTCTCACTTAATTCTTCACAAAAGTTGAACAAATGTTCGGTCCTTAAGCGATGGGTCTGAGAGGATGATGATTGAAAAAGAGCTTTGGTTAAGATAAAAAGTTAAAATAGATGGTCAATAACCGACGTTGGAATTAAAAAGCCAAAGAATTAAGGTGTTGGAGTCGAGAAATATAGAACAATGCCATACAAGTACGCGAATGCGTGAGTACTAAAAGGAGAATGAAGAATTTTGTCAGGCTGTGTGAAGAAGAACCTGTGAATGGTGTTGTGCGATTCGCGGGGGTCGAAAGAAGAGAAAATGACGTGAAAAATGAAAGGAACAAGTGAGTGATGCTTTCCGTTGCAAAAAGGAGATCCATAACCGTTAACAAATGACTACAAGGAAATGTTAGAGCAAAAATGATTGATATCGCGCTTATATCAAGATGACAGGAGTTGTAAATTAAACTAAAGGAACAGGTATGCAAGTAGAGGTTGGGTTAGTCTCGTGAGACTTATTGATATCCTCATAGTACCATAGATTCACTGACGGCCGATGATATCCAGGTGATGTCCGAAGTGAATGAGGGCTACTTAATTTTAGCTTGTCAACGGTGTCGGACCCCCATAAAAGCTGTCATTGAAAGCAAAGGTGACTTCACAGAATAATGTGATACAGAAGCATCATCATTGATACTCGAACCAATATGATTTATAAATATGTATTTTTTGCTTAATTATCATTGTTTATTTCACCTATTGAAAATGTACTCCAATAGCCCTCGCACTGTGTGTATAAGTTACTTATCTCTGTACAACCAAACGACGCTAGCAACGTTGCGCATGTATATCGAAACCATGCGTGAATCTCTTGCACTGTAGTTGGTACACAGTCACTCTGTAATACGATGTCATCAAACACGATCAAAGTTCATGATTCACTGTGTTGTCAACGCTATTATACGCCTCAATCAAATAGTTGTTATTCGCTCCTTATATTATGTAAGGTTATTAATGCATCATGTTTCGATCAAAATAAAAATTTGGCTGTTTTTCGTGCAATTTACTTCATAGCTGTCCGAAAAAAGGAAACCAGTGATATTCATCTAAAGCCTATCCTCACGACGACTCACCTTGCAGCCGGCGAACAGCGCCACCGTGCATTACTGCCCGCCTCAACACGCCTCCTTGTGTCCGTGTCCAGGACAGTTCACGTCCATACCTGCCTTCGCTGACTCGTCCTGCCGGATTGTGTGGACGCTCGTTGCTGCCGACGTCTTTCTTTTTCACCGCGGTCCGCACGGGCAAACAAAATACACTTCGAGAAAAATGTGCTTCACGGAATGCCAAGAAATTCCCAGGAAAACAACGTCAAGGTTGAAGTCAATATTTCCCGTGGCCAGGTCGGAAGCTAATTCTTTGTTTCTCTCCAGCGTATTCCTCATTCTCTTTAGCAATAATCAATGATGGAGTGAAAATTGAGCTACGGTTTTTCCATTTTGTTCCAAGAGGACATGTCATTACACTACAAATACTCTCCCTAATTCATTCATATTTTCGTCTATTATTCCATCGCACTCCCTGCTGTTCTTTTGTCCGTGACGCCGTTTTTAATGGTATTTTCACTCGAGAGAGGAAAACATTTACATAAAAAAACTAACCTCTACTATTTTTTCATGTTTGCGCCCTGCATGCACTCAGAAGGACGGTTGTATTTTATACAACATAGTGTGCAGTGACATAACTTTGCTGCTCAGGCTGAGAAAACTTTTAGTTTATTCCAAGTGGGCTCTTGTTCTCGAGCAATTTTGCGAAGCCATAGAACCCCACAAGGATGCAGGAATTGACGTCGGGCAGCGCTCACTGTTGAGCGCAACACACCAATTTTTGGAGAGCAGGTCGGAGGAACGGCTTCACGCTAATGTCAAGTGAACGCGGTTCGAATGAACCGTACTCTCGGTCATCCATACAGATCTGACATTATTTCAACTGAATTCACTTGCCTTTCAGACTCCATTTTCAAAAGAGAATAATTTTTTATGAAAGTCCATTATACTTTTCAACAGCGGATTATAATTTACATTACCATACGGCTGCGATTCATTGCTGGAAGCTATAAAAGTTCATCAGTAACTTCATTTCCATCGATATTTTAAATTCTTTAAATTTGTCTACGGAATCCAATTGTAGATATCTATTGCAGGACTCAACAAATATTTTCCTTCCTGAGTTAAAAGTACGACTCAAAAAGTTAATCAGCATTTCATGCCTATTGAAATGAGGCTTACGTGTCCAGCACATTTGCATCCATTGACGACAAACGGGATCACTTGAACTGTGTTTTAAAGTAGCCGTTCTGCTGCTGCTGAAAGATATGACCTTACCTTAACCCACTTTACGGTGACTGCTAACATCTTCTCCTACAATGTAATGTTTCTAAGTTTCAGATTAGTGGCAACGTTGCTTTCTTCGAACGCACGCACCTTAAGAACACCTCCGTGTTCTTCATGCGCGCGTGACACCCACAGACTTCTCACCTTTATTCGTTTGGGGCAGCAGTCTCAATGCATCCTCGTGTGTTTTGAGATAACTCCTCGTTTGTGTCTTCCTTCCAACGCTCGGCTCCAGCCATTCGGGAGAAAAGCCATTTCTGCAGGCGACTGGGACGAATGACGCCTCGCTGCACATTTTTGTCTCAGGGCCGCTAGATTACAGACGATCGCCTCCTGGACCGCGCGAAGATAAGCAGGCAGCTCTAGAACAAGGCACTCGCCGCCCTCACCGTGCCTCGGCGGGAAGCAAAAGTGCAAAAGAATGAGAAAAAAATGCAATGGTGAAATTTCACCTTATCCTTAAGAACCGAAGAGTATTTTTTGTTCAAATGACTGTGGATTTTTGTCATAAAACAGTGAATCATATAAAAATGTTGTGGATTTGTATTTCCAAACCAATATAATTTTAACAGTAATGTTTGAACCCTTATTATTTGAAACACTCACTCGAAGAAGTGTGAGGAGATTGAATTATTATGAGGATCCCACAACAATCCAATTTGATATCTTGAACAATTTAACATAATTTTACGCATTGTGCATTGTTATTTGACGGATAAAATTCAGTTTGAGGACAGTGGACTAACACAAGGAGACGTGGAATCAATCCTAGCTTCAATGAGCCATAACTGTGCGTACTTACTTCACATTCTTTTTCACTTTGCCTTGCCTTTCAGTAACAACATATGTAAGTACTAATTTCTATCAACGCACTATTACCCAATAACGAACATTTGGCAAAAAAGCAGCTTCCCAATACATTTGGCTATGCATGCACTTTAAAAGCCAGAATTTGGTTTGTCCTATTCCTCTATGTTTGTAGATATATAACCTGCACCCTCATGTTTCACCGCATCCCCAATGAAACATGCACTTTTTAGAATACTGTGTTAGTAATTACGGCACGCTGCAGCATCCAGTGTACATGAGCAAAGACAAGTGATAATTTGCAACGAAATGACCTCTCGAGGTTACGGGGCGTCGTTACGCATCAAAAATTATACGAACCTAATTCGTAATGGATCCAATGACTTCCACTGCTGACAATAGTTCCTGCATCGAAAGTCGCTCTTTGCTGGTTTCTCGAAAATTGATCACCCCAGTTGCCCTCATCATCGAATGATAACTTTCTAGCGTGTGTTACCAACTGTAAAAGATAGTGAAATTTGTTACAGGGCGCTTGGGAATGATCAGCATCCTCACTCTTGCAGCTTGGGTAAAGATAAGTCTAGTAATTAGTGTTCCTGTTTACCTAAGAATTTTATTCACATTGGTGCTTTCGTTCGCGGCTAACTTACTCTGCGACAATAGGTCAAAGTTTGTTGATATCTCATAAAATGGCTATGTTATTCACATTTGAAAATAAAGATGTGATGAATTATGCAGAAATGGAGCAGACTTCACAAAGAAAAGAAAATGAAACTGTGAGAAATGTTTCAAATTGTACACTTATAGAAAAAGAGAAATAATACAGTAATTTATGGAGGTAAGCGTCTAATTAACGCATAGTTTGAATGTTACCAAAAACGTGCGGCCAGATACGGTTACCGGATTCAGACATGCTGATTTATTGCCCCATTCTCATTACCTATTTATGTAAGAGAACTAGGAGACCCACCCCGCGAAAAGTGGCGTGACTAATGATGTTAATGTCTTAAGATGCCCTCTAATTTAGGGTAAAGCTGACATGAAATATTGTTATTTGCAGTATCTCTGATACCGACTGCCTTCTCTGACAGTCTTGCTGATTATTAGAAATACGGACCCGGTAATTTTCTCCCATCTAAGTCTTTAAGACCGTGACAGACGGACGGACGGACCGAGCAAGCAAGCAACACTGAGTTATTATTACATAGTGGAATAGTGGGATTATGAACCTTTTAAGAAAGAAAAATTACGGGTACACTATTGTTGCTGACCTCTGATGTGATTTATGAAGGCTGATGGAAGAGGTATAATAAGGTGCCAGAATCAGTGAGACTGGAAGTGATCACATTGTTAATATTATTTGGTCTTTATTCATCTGGCTCTAAATTGAAACACCGAAGCAAAATTAGCATAAGTAAAATATTTTTCTGAGATTGTATAGCTTTTCAAAGTCAATTGTGATTTCAGGATATGGAATTATTGAATGGGTGAACCTATAGCTTCATGATATCATAAAATTAATCAGCACGAAACAAAATTTTATTTAATAAAAATTGCCGTAGGAATCAAGTTCATCGTTTGAAATCTATCATTGAACCTTTAATTATTTAAAAAATAAATTTATTTTTGTAATTCTGAATTCTTGAATTTTTCTCTACTATACTTGATAACTAAATATTCCTGAACACGCTGTAGCATCCCCGTGCAGAAAATAATCGAATGCATGTTTGAACTATTCGAAGAATAACAAAATGAAAATCATTTAAAAAGTACGTGATAACAGCCAGCTCCAAAATGACGTTTACAAGACCCAATCAACGAAATTTTTTAATTGTATCCCCCAAAAAATTACGTTTTGGGAATATCTAGCTTTAGTAGATCCCGTTTAATTTTATTTTATTTTACCTTTCGATGCGAGAGAATCGTATGAGCTTCAATTTCTATTTCAAAACTAACATCAGCAACAATTTTCAACTTGAACTATATATGATTTATCAATTTTCATCTTGGCCTGAGGTTATCTATTTTCACAGCTGAAGAAACAAGAAAGCTTTTTCATGTCTAATTTGAAATATACTTGGCAACAATTGACTGAATGATGATGGAATATACTGTACTTCTAGTTGGCAAGGTGGTTCTAATATACATTTTATCAATCATAGTATTTTCAGGCAGATCGCTTTCTGCTATTATTTCTATCATTTTAGCTACACCAATTCCGCATTCCTATTTGTTATCAGAAATTTCCAGAAGTATATTCTTTCCAAATCTAAATTGAAGCATAAATAGCTTTCAGGACTCGGAACGGCTTCTCGATCGAGAGGTGCGGGTGAATGCTCTGTTTTTCTTTATTGTCGAGTCAAGTGTACATACAGTACGGGGTTAGCCGCAAGAAATGAGTCAATACAGGTGTTTTTTTATTATATAAGAGTTATAGATAGATATGAGATTGCGTGATTGCTTTTAAGCGCTGTTCTTTAAATATAAAACGATAAAAAATCTGATAGCATGATATAGCACTCAATGATAAAATATGAAATTAAATATTCCGTGCGCAGTTCAGACCTGCTAACCTTGATGAGTGTGTAACTTGATACTTCAGTATGTTTAAGTGTGAGATGTGAAAGTACAACATACACATTCGGGTAGTATGCATAAGTGCACTACAAAATTAACTATCTGCTGCTAAAAAGATAGCTGCACTAAATGGGAACAGCTAGGAAGATTTTAAAAAGATTCTCAAGTAATGAGCCGAGTACGGCTATGGAAGACAATGAAGTCCTCATGTGCGACCAAGAAAATTCGTCTGCAGTTGAAGTAACTCAGATAAAACATTCGAGCCATGCCGCAGAATGCTAAACCTGGTCGTCAGTTACAAAAAAGAACAACACTTTCCTCTGCGTTAAATTTAGAAACTTTTTATTGTAATTTGTTCAGCACCAACACGAACGCTAAGATGAACGAGTGAAAAAACAATAGATTGTACTTTTCCCCGCATCGGTCTCCTTGAGTTGATGTTTATAAGTAAACATCATGTCCGTTTGCCTCCGGAGGATTGAAGAGGAAATTTGTTTTCGTCTTGATACCATGCTAGATGTACATTAATGGGAGAATTTTGTTTTTCAAATACAAACTTAAAAACTCTGGTATTCTTTTCCAGTTGCGATAATTCAAGAATCGTGCATATTTTGAGGTCCAGCGAATGTAGAAGCCACAACGAGTAGTAATCAAACGTTTATTTCGGAAAACTGCATGAATTTTCGCACTCATATAATCCCACATCATTTTCCCTCTTATGAGTCATACATATAGAAGCATTAATCGCATTTGCTATCTGAAAACGGCCTGTGTTTATTCAGTTTGACTGCGGAGCGAGCTGGCTGCGTCATCGATCAGACGGCACAAAAAAATCGCGCGCCACGAACAAGCACACCGGCGTCTGCAGGGTCGGTGTGTTGTGTTGTTGCTTGCATGGGCAGCGCTCCACACAACCTCGTCCTCCAACGTCCTGCGGCGCCGTCTTCATGCGACAGACTTTCGTTGAGTAGCGCTGAAAATTAATTCAGAGTTGAAGTACAATGAAAAGTTAATTCAAAGCCTGGGCAATTCTGGTAGTCGAGGTTTATTTTTATATTTCGGTTTCAAACGTTATAAATTTACACGGTAAGTGAAATTTATACTTTCATTTGAGCAACACCTGTTCCATTTAAAACATTGTTAAGTTAAAATGCTAGAACTGCCTAATATATATATTATAGTACTCAAATATATAAAAAATGAATAGGGGTTGTTCTCTGAGTCAGCGAGGCTTCCTGCTCTCCACGATTTTTGATATCCTGCATTAGTAAGAGGGTGGTTTTCTGCATCGCAACAGCAGTGGGGCCTCATAATTGTGTAACCTTTGCACCTACCGCATGAACGGTAGTTTGGTTTGGTTACTCATGATGTTAAGCTACCAAATGTTAATATTTAGCCCTTCCAATCGATAGAGAGTGGCCAGAAACACCAACACTACGCGTTTGAGATCAACGCACACGTAGAAGATTTGATTCCCCAAAGTCAGCGTCAGTTTTGCTCCGGAAAATTAGGCTTTATTCCACTACATGATGCGTTGCTTGCTTGGTGGGCTCGTCCGTCCGTCTCTCTGTCACGGTCTTAAGGATTTAGGTAGGAGAAAACTCCTGGGTCAGTATTTCTAACTAATCAGCAGGACTGTCAGAGAAAGCAGTCCGTATCAATGATACTGCAAATAAAAATATTTTCTGTCGTATTTACCATAAATAAGAAGGCATCTTAAGAAATTAGCATTATTTGTTCCGCCTTTTTTGGCGGGGTGCGTCTACTTGTAAGCTGATCACAGAAAAAAATGATCACGCAGTCCTTAGATGCTACGATATTAATAGCATCTGCTACTATCAGATGCTCCGTTGGTTGGTCGTAGATGCTACGTTATTAGTAGGATCTGCCACAAATAACGTCAAAAGTTATTAGTATCAGATGCGTCATTGGAGCTGAGAGAATGCGATGGTTCCCTGGACGTCTTCAAGAAGAAGCTGGATAACTTTCTACAAACTATCCCTAATGGGCCTCCCTTGCCTCACTATCATCAGACGGCAGAGGGAAACGGTCTCCTTCAACAGCTCGCTGATATGTGAAGGCACACCACGCACACAAGCCGGCGGCACCCCAGTGTGGCTAGGGCATAAAGGCTCAAACACTTTCAAGATATTCAAGATATTCAAGAAACTGTACATTATACGTTTCCAAATCTAACTTCAAAATTGGAATACATCGTTCGAGCAAGTTCCGACGTATTTACAATACTTATTCACCTCGCCATTTAATATCTTATGAAACCTCAATCAGTTATTATCCTGAAAAAATAAAGACAGACTGAAATTCCGCAGCTCGCCCGACACTGCCCTTAGAAGGCTGCTAAATTCACCATTGTTGGCATTACTGCCGCAGGTAAAATTTGGCCGAACGAGGGTTTTATGGCCTGCGTTTGTGTCGCTGGCTCTGCTCGCAGGCTTTTGAACACTCGTTTCAATTTGTGCAAACTTTGGAACAAAAGTTTAATTCAAACTTCTGCCTAGAATACACCGCATATCATTGCGCGCAGCTTCTATTCTGCAGAATGTTATTATATGTAGGAGGCGGTCGCAGACGCTGAATTATTTATGATATTGTGGCCTGCCAGGGACAAAGCGTTCACGCTTGCTTGGTTGCTAAGGCTCCCTAATTTTAAGCTATTTTTAGAAAGCTTTTGAATCACTGATGAAGCATCGGAGGAGCCTTGAAACGTTGCTCGTTTCTTTAGGGAGACTGACGATATGAGACGTTGGAGACATGAGTAATTTAGCGAAATTTTCTAGCGTACTTAACGACAGATGCTTTCCATTTTAGTTTTAAGTGCAATTGAAATAATACTCGTATATTCTACCGCTCAAAATCGGTCAATGAATAAAATCACGAACAAAACCTATCGTAAACTTCAACCTGTCCTTCAAATTTTGGCAGCTCTGTGAACGTTGCATACGGCGAAAACGCAAAGCGAGATATATTTTTCAGTTCGAATCGAGATTTGACGGCTTGAACAGAAAGTTAAACCGTCATGAAATGTGGAGTTTAGCTCAAGGAAACTGGTAGCATTCATATCTACGTCGCTACCTGGAATTCGTCTAGAACTTCTCACTACCTTTACGCCTGGAATATTGTGCGATATTAATTGGTCGAGAATCAGAGGACTGTATAAACTGGCAATGTTTTGGTTCAGTTAGAACTGCCTCTAAAACGAGCGCTATCCTTTTCGATGTGTCCATTATTTTTCTACAATATTTCTTCGAGATTTTTTTGAGACCGGAATTAGCATCCAAAGAATGAGCGTACTGTAAGACTAATAAAAATTTGTTCCTTCGTTTAAATCGACTTTGTCTTGTTAAATATTTCGGGTTCGTGATGTGAAGAAGAGAAGACTCGCGATTCAGAAGATTTAGGAAGAAAAAGTACAGAGGATTATTTTATTGCTAAATCTTCTGAAAGGATGAAAGTCTTTTTAAATAAAAATATTCAACTTGCAATTGAAAAGATCCCTTGAAAATCAGAAGTGGCAGAAATAAAATTTAAATTTTGACGAAAAGATTTAAACTTATCTGGAATTACCTCAAAAGTGAGGATTTCCATTTAATGCAAAACACTTTACGTAGAAAGTTCCCGATAAGATGTTTGATATTACAATAAGGTGTTCGGCACCTTAAACAGTCTAATTACGCCCCTAATTAAGCTCTCTTACCTTCAAAATTACATAGAGGAGTTAACTGAATGTTGAAACGTTTTCATACGAAAATTTAGGAAAGTTGTGGCCGCGCTTAAACTATCCTAAACTTTTCCTATTTTCCACATGCATAGCTACACGATGGGTACGCTGTTATGCACGTTTTGACCCTGTGCTGATAGGACATGAAGTACAATTAGCGGTCGTTCACGCACTCGCATTGACGACTGCAGTATTCCAGGCTGGGCAGATTATAGTTACGGCCGAGCTGCTGAAGAGAGTACTTGCTTTTCTTGGGAAATATGATGCGACCTACTGCGGCTTATTTATTTCAAATATACATGACATATTAACCGTATACAGTGTCAAAAATGAAACACTTGGAATACCTATTTCTGGATTTTTCATAATTTTCCACCTCGAAATTTCGTCCATTTTGGAAGTGGCATACACTTGAAGTAAATAACTACCCTCTTAAAATCAATTACGGATTTCTAGCGAATTCTGGACGAAACGGTCGAATGCATACGTTTTGAAGACGAGTGCGAAACGTGTTTTGAGACCGTCTCGTCCTCATAACACTCCCAGGAACACTCATACTCCGAGCGTGGACGTAATATTCGAAGAGGCCATTTATGGTTTAAGGCCAATGAACGTAAGGACATGGTGTGGATTAACAATACGGATGACAATGGACGTGTTGATGCTAAAAATGTAAGCCAAAAGTAAACATTTCATGGGTGATTTGGAGGGGATTCACCGACGATACATCCCTAATTCGCTCCTGCTCGGGCATCTCACATCAGTGATATGTCCTTAATATTTTGATTGGGTGGAATTGACGAAGTTAAAAATTTAGGAGAACTCGTCAATGTTAGATGGCACATCGAATACGCTCAAATTTTCGACATAAAAAACTAGTAAAAGCTGGAAAACAGATTATCCAAAGCCTTCATTTTTATTCCATTTTACAGTTAATGAATCATGTTTGTTTGTAATAAATATTTCATGTATTACACCGTATTTCACATGATAAGCAAGCACGTACTACAAAAGCTCGGGTGCAATCGTAACCTATCCTGCCCGTAAAATGATGCAAATAAGTAAACGATCATTTACTTTATACGCTTTTCTTCTGGATATACGGCAAAAATGTTCATAATATCCCATTCATCGCTGACTTGGAAAAAAGATACGTCTAGAAAAGTGAAGGCAAATCGACGATGACATAGGGACGAGCAAGCGCGATTTAGAGACGGATCGCGGGAGAATCGAAGTGAATCACCGACGAAATGCCCGCTTTTTGGACGGTGTACTCGACATAAATACGTCCTTGGCCGCTTGTGACGTTCAGACATGCCAAGTCCATGCTCAGCCCAGCACTTCTGCGATCATCCTGAAATCACAGACGGCCGTTCTCGAATGTCAAGTCCATGCTCGGCCGTACGCAAATATGGGTGTGCCGGGAGCGCTACAAGGCGGGATTGTCGCTGCGCCTTCCCCTCGTCCGCAATTCACTGGAGATACTGCGATGATTTTCAATGGGGTTTTATATTTTTTCAGTACAATTCTCTCAATCGTACATTCGTTTTTGAAAAACATTGTACTGAAAGACTTACTATCTTATGGGCAGATTACATAAATTTCAGTTGGCCGCAGTTAACCAGATGTTCTAGTGAGTTTACCACTACACGAACATGTGTATACTCTTCAGTAGTCCCGTTACCAAACGTACATATACATATGTGCCCGAATCAACCGGACTGCTTTAGCCCACCGACTTGCGCTATGATGCTTGATACAAATACAGAAGCAAGCTCAAGCCTTTTAACGACTATAATTTTTGCAATAATTCAGCCGAAGTTTACCCTACGTGGCCATCTAATACGAGTATTGGAATAAGCCAAAATTGTGCAGCACGGCTATTTTTCGATCTTATTTTTCCTGGTGTTATAGGCTCACCATTATTTAAAGAAATTAGTTGGAATGTTCAATATGATTTTGTCTTGTCAGATTTTTTGGTAATTACAATTTGTCTATTTCATTGCCTGTTTCCGATTCTCTTAACAATAAGAGTTTCTAATTTATTTTGCACGATTATTGATTTTGGACCAGTTGGCAATGTGAAAATTTTCCAACAAAAGTACAAATCGAATGCGTAAGGTACGGGTAAAGACTGGAGCTAGGAGCTAGGAATTTATTTCATTGGTGTACCTTGAATTCATTTTGACATATATTCGCAGACTTTGGATACTAAGCATCATATGTAATTCTGAAACATTTTATTTTTGACTGGGAGACAAAAATCAACTGGCTAGGGGGTTTCCGTGGAGAGAGTTTCCCAGTTCCTCTGCAGCAGCCTCCAGATACTACGTAAAGCAACCCATTACGTAAAAACTCCAGTGAAGATGAAGATCTGAGCCGTCGACTGCTTAATTTTCTGAAAAATGCATCGAAGCATATTGTACAGAATCGGCTACTATCCAGAGAAATTTTTTATTTAACATAGCTTAAACATTTATCCAGTGCTGCGAGAATTTATACAATTAAAAACCTTCAAAATACTTTCAGTAGTGGGGCTTATACGCTACGATCTTCAGATGTAGAATTCCCTACAAATTTTGGGCCGTACCGTGATATTACTTTCACGCTCAGGTCTCCAGATTAATATCATGTTAACATCCTGCTGTCATCAAGCGCATGCTCGCCTCGGAACAGATGAAGTTGATGACGCTTCTCGGTGACGTGGAGAAATGATTCTCGAGTCTCTGCGAGCTTCCTCAAGTGTCGATGATCCTCAGACCATTCCTCTGCGTCTTTCATAGATTCAAAACCAATTTATTTGCACGCCCGATATAAATAACCCAATGCTCGGATTAGATAATTCAGTTCATTCGATCCCCCAATTGAGGAAATATTGAAGGAAAAGAAATAATGGCCCGTCATTGGGACTCTTCCTTTGAAAAGTATTGTACTCTGTAGAAAATGTCTCTGATCATTGTAATATTTTGCGACGCCGGCATTTGGTACTGCCATTTGCTAGAGATGGTTGGACAGCAATGGTGAGAACGCTAACACGTGGCCGGCTGTCTACAAAGTTGAAGCAATAAAATTTCAGCTCAGATCTTCCACTCGATAGCTGTAGAGGATTACTTGCTCGAAGGTTTTTGCAGTGAGCTCCGTAAATGGATTATTTACACCTGGAAATCGACAAGTTATTCTCATACGGAAGGGATATCGGGCAAAGGTTCCACGCCTTCTGGTGTATCCCGCTGGGACTCTGGAGCTTTGGATCAGGGATAGAAAATATTTTAAATGAATTCCATACCATCAGTACGAAGACTGAATGCATTCAGTGAAGCTCAATTCCGTGAATGAGTACAATTACTTTTTATGATCAATTTAGCGGTAAAGTAAAGTGAAGTAAAATAGAACTGTGAAATTCATTACAAATCTTTAGGAAAGGTAGAATCTCTCAGAGGTAAAAATTAATTGCATTTAAGTAAATGAATATTAGACCAATTCCTCTACCTACAAATTCTTCAAATAGATTTTAAACTTTTTTTTAAACGTAAGTAAAGACATTTATCTGAAACAGATATAAGAAGGCACTTAAATTGTTGAAGCAGGGGCTCGTAGTTTTTTCGAACTGCAGTCGAAGCGAAGAAACAATTTTAAAGATCTAACAATTGATAATGCAGAGAACATCGGCTGACATCGAACCATCAAGGTTGTAATCAGAATATTTTTTTTAACGTTATCTTTACATTTGAAGGCTTAGAATACAAAATTTTGTGAGAAATTCTTTCATCGCTGAGGGCGATAAAGAAATCGTCTAAAAGAGAAAAACTTGTCATTTTTGTCTAAAGTTTAATGTCCTGTCACCTCGGAGTCTCATTGACCAACTGAAAGTATATGTGGCGGGTCAGGAATTGATTATTTTGTGACCAATAAAAACATAATTCACTTGTTATCGTCATTACACCCAGCTATCAGTTATATTCCTTCGTTCACGTGTAGAAAATTGAAAGCAATAATTCTAGTATATAGTAATATTAGTGTTCTGCAAAGTTTTATTATGGACGCGTGAGAAAGAAGAGTCACTTGCAAGCACATCATATTTATTGACTAGTAGTATTATTGCACTAAAAAAGGGAAGAAGAACGTTTCGACTATAAACGTCGTTTTCAACATCTGAATCAAAACACAAAAGCGATAAAGCAATGAATCGATCTTATCGAGATGATTAAAATTAAACAAATTGTAATGGAAATGCAGACTGCACGCTCGTATCATTTAAAACAGATTCAACTGATGAAATATACGAACATTCTATAATGCTGAAATCGGTGGTGGCAGACGGGGAAGAAATTATGTCCAAATCTTCTAGGCGGGCAGGAAGATCATATTTCTGGGCGTGAGTACGAATAGTAGAATGGGAGGAGCTGAAAGACGAATGCTGGCGGAGATTGTGCTTCCAGCATGCACATCCATTGGGACATCCAGAGCTTAGCAGTAGAGCTTGACACACCACTAAACTCTAAAGTTTAAATACAACTAATGACAACATGCCTTCAGGAAGTTTGTCTTGGAAATTGAGGATGGAATATAGTTGTATTATTACCAAAACAATTTCGGAATCTATTTGAGGGAAGTATTTTGCTAAAAGGAAAATTAGATCTTTTTCAGCTACTACTAAAGCAGTGAAGCTCTGCGGGTTTGTGAAATTGAACACCATAAAAAGTTCAATCTTCCTGTCCCTCTAGAAGATTTTAACGTAACTTCTTCCACATCTGGCGCCCCCGATTTATGCATTTGGAGCCTGTGGAAATTTTATCAGACAAAACCCGTTTTAAATGATACAGTCTGCATTTCCATTACAGTTGGCCTAATTTCAATCTTCCCGATAAGATCATTCCTTTCCATTATTGTTTTCGTATTTTTGCTCCAGATGTTGAAAATTACCATTATGGTCGAAATGTACTTTTTCTTCTTCTTAGTGCAATTATAATTCGAGTCAATATATACGATACGCTGCACGCGGCTTTCCTTTTTCTCGCGTGTGCAATACGTTTAGTACTGTCCTGTCGATCCAATGGACTTTATTACGCTTTTTGTAACTGAATGCCTCGTAACGTTAAGAATACTCCCAGTATGAACTGTGAGTAACGGACTGGCTACTCGTATCATATCACTTGCTCGTACACGATGTAAGAGGGTTTTATCAAAATTGTCCCTGTGAAAGTATGCAAATCCATAAGAATTAGTTTACGGCTTCCTTTCCCTAGACTTCGCCGTAAGTACTCGCAATGAAATTTCATCCTTTACTGATATTTATATTGTTTTTTATTTAAAAAAAACTATACCCTAATTATCATTGCAACTAAACTCTATTTTCATACGAAGTTTAAATTTAAAAATATATTGTCTGCAAAGTATATTGATACTGAAAGTGAGAGAAATTTTATTTATATTAAAACTTTCGCATTCTTAATCATTTTAGCGATCATGACTACGTGTAAAAATTTGAGTGTTATTGTTCCGTTCTAAAGGATTTACATATCAGTACTGAAGCTCCGTGGCTCACTTGACGATCGTCACCAATTTTTAAAAATGAAAAACTAATTTAAATTTTATCGGAAGTTGTAGAGATAATATTTTTTTTCAAAATCAAATGCGAATTTTGTTTAAGATCTGATGTAGGAACTAGAAGGATAAAAATAGGGTCATCTGCACTCGTAGAAAGTCAATTTCTTCCTGGAGGACAGATTGAAATTCTTGCCATTTGACGACGCTTAAAGTAAACATTTATGTATAAATTCGATTTGAAGAAATATTTTCCATATATTTCGTCGTCGAAAAAACATATTATCGAATATTTGCGCTTTCGTGTGTCCTGTTCCAGATACGTGGCTTTAACACTTCAAGTTACGCCCTGCTTTGCACTCCTTGTTTAGCTGAGACCAGCGGCATCCCAATTTTTCTCATGCATTGCTGGTTTGGTCGTGCATTACAGCAGAATTTGGAAGTTTGTGTACCCTCGAAGTCCCGAAGGCTCGACAACGCGATGCATCACGTTCCTCCGCATTCAAAGCTAAGGCTCCGATCCTCTCGAATATAACTCGGGGCTTCAGGAGCGAGCCTCAGTTTTTGTGGCTCTGCTGCCGCTCTCGACGAACTGTTCGCCAACTTCTCGTGCAGAATTTTAAAGCGTGGCCGGCCGAGCGACTGCGAGACATTAGTGGGGCCATGTGTCCCGAATGAGGAATGACACATGAAGTGCGGGCGAGCGGACGCAGCGAGATGCGGGGATAAGGAATGTCGACAACGCTCACGAATCGGATGGGCAGGAGTGCCCTCGGATGGGCACGAGTCCGATGGGCAGAAGTGCCCTCAACACAGCGTTTCGAGTGGCCGCCACGCGCACTGCTGCGCAAACAGGGAATTTAAGCAGGATTACACCGAGAGAAGGGCCGGTTGTCCGGTCACTTGACAGCGAACTTAGGCAGGGAAATAATGAGACCCTGTTTGTAGAAAATTCGGGTAAGGATATAATTAGCTGTATGCCCAAGTAAAAAAATTGCTTCGATTTGTGAAGGACTGGGAAAAAGTTCGGATATGATCGTACGGAATCCGAACGGAATCGTACGGAAAGATAAATTTACTCACGATTTCATTCACTACAATTTATTTTCCATTTTCCATATATCTGTTTTAGAACGTCAGTTTTTGTAAGTTTGGAAAAATATTGCATAGGTGTACTTGTAATGAGATGCCTGTACCAGGAATTCCTTTAAAATAAAAGCCAAATTTTGTTCAAGTGCGATATTTTTATTGGTAAAAAAGTGATTCGAGTGCACAATGAATGCGTCAGCGCATAACCTTCTTGCTATGAGAAGTGAAGGTCCAACTTGTTCTCCTCTGACCCAGTCAACGAAAAGAACTTAAATGACAGCTCTGAATTGAATCCTGAGAGAATTTTAGGAAAATAAATTTTACACTAAGGTGTAGAAGAATTAGGTAGAATAATTTGAGCTCCTCTATGCAGGGCAATTAAAGTGCATATTTCAATAGTTAGAATGTCAGAAAAATTTATTCGGGAGTGAAAAGAAAACTAATCTAAAGCGAGATTAACTAATGAAGTGTAAAATTATTGGATTTGCGCATATTAATATAGAAAACTACTTTTGCTTCAATTTTGTTGAGGAGATTCTCGATAAGGATGCTTTCTCAATTGTTTGTTTTTGCTCCCTCGAGCCTGAATCCTAGTTATTATGATGCATAACTAACTCAAAATTCACTCATCGCCTGTAATGTTCACTTTATTTCACACTAGTGATTCACATTCAGACAAATTTGTATGTATTAAAAGTGTTTCTAAAAAAATAGTTATCACTGAAATGCTCGTATTAACCGTCATCGTAGATCGAAATAGGTTGTTCAGACACCAGTAAAGAAATTCGAGAAATTCAAAATGCTTTAATATTGAATTAAAACGTGATCAAATTTTCGCAAATAGTTTTTCCATTTAGCACAGCACTACATCATTACTTGGAAAAATTTCCGTAAGTAACTTAACATTTCACTCAGTTTTTACACCTGAGCGTGTATTCTTAGCTTGAATGTATTCTCAAAACCGACACCGAAACTCAGCGAAATTATCAATTTCACTTTAATAAAAACAATATAAAATGACTTGTTTAATCAATAACAGATGCTGTGAACCCTTTTAGCGCGTTGTAGTGCCCCCACAAGCGATTCGTCCCCTCACCGTCCTGTGATTAGCGGCGTTAGGGCCTGCGCCTAAATAAAGGGGCTACAATCGTCAAAACTCACGACTTTCACATCACTGCGCTGGTTGCAAACGCTCTCATGTCTTCACTATTCGAAGACAAGAATGTCACTTCATTGGCCTCTTCATTGGAAATATAAACTACGTGATAATAATTTTTGTTGGAGGTTGTTTTATAAATCATTTTCGATGTCTTTGTTCGAATTTTCCGAGATGCACTTTCTCCCAGTAGTAAAAAATTTCCTTTGAACTCTTGAGCGAAAATTGAAAACTTCACAGGGAATATCTACAGAAGAAGATATTGATACCTCGTTGTTAAAAATGGCCATTTATCAATGCATCACCAGCTGGCAAATTTCCTGTTAGGCCAGAAGACGCGAAAACGATGTTTTCAGGGAGCTATACTTTTTTGAGATTATGAATCGCCAAAATTAGAAGAGAAAAATATTCAGCGTAGAATATTGCAGCTTCTTGTTTAAGTAATGCTTGGATAAAAGTAATAAAAATCTGGAATTTGCCGATGCTGTGAAGTTTTTCTTAACATGCGATTGTTAGAGTTGCTGGGAGGAAGATAACAGCAGTTATCTTATTGAGCGATTTCTTGAGCAAATTAACTAAAAATCTACAGCGACCGATGAGAATTTTTCAATACATCCATTTTCTTCATTTTCATCCTAAAAATAGGAAAATTTTGGTGTTATTGCATTCCAGATACACGAGTACTTTTAACTATGCAAGGAACGAATTTGAAATTAAATTATGAAATCCGATACGTGGATATTCAGGCACTGCGTGAATATTCATGTGTAAGGAGCCATTTCACTTCAATATGTTTATTTCTATTTATATACAACATTTTGAATGAGTGCTTCGACATCATAAAATTTTATCAAAAAATAAGTGCAAGACATATTAGATTAACTTCAGCGCACTTGTGCGGTAAGTTTACAGCAGTTCTTCGTAGTGAATGCAGCTTTCCGACGAATTCTGGCACTTTTGCGCAGGTTATCTCTCAGGCAAGAAATTAGTTATTGGCTGCTTGCTGAGCGAGGTAGCGTCAGGGCCGCTGCTGACTAGCAAACTCGGGGAAATTAACTGCACTAATTTTTAATGCAGTCAGGCCGAGCTTCCACTCAAAAATGTAGTATTACGTGCGTGAGTCCTTCGTAAGTTTTTCATGCATTGAGGCTTCATGAGAGTAGCGACTCCCGTACTAAAGGAGGCAATGATTAGGTCGTTAATGACTGTTCCATCTTCAGCTCAGATTTAGGGCAAGTATCTGTTTATTGCAATGAGTGCAAATTTGTAAGTTTTGATTAAAACCTGCAACATAAAAGTCAATATCCTCTACTACTATCAATCAATATTGTTAATATTCCTCTACTTTAACTGGCCAATGATTAGCACCTACTGGAATATCATATCAGTTGTGCAGAAAATTATCGCCGAAATTTGAGGGAAGTGATAAACTTCTTCATGCTTACGTGTAAGCCTTTGCCTCATTTTTTGTATAAAATTATATATGTTCATCCTAAAATTATTTACAGTAAAACTTACAGCTTTTGCAGTTCCCAATCATAGCAACAATGTGAAACGCGGAAATCCAAAGCAATCTGAAAACGGCTGAATGCGTTCACGGAGACATATTTTTGAACACCACCTTCACACACAAGTAAACTCTAACTGTAACTAACATGACATTTTCATTTTAATTATACTGCAAAAAGTTTGTGCGGGAGTGAAAATACTGCTGATACAGAAGACGTTCCCAGATTCCCACCTCTGATATCCGAAATATTTTGTACCTTAAGTTTTTGTCTGTAGTGTGGGAGGAAGGCATTTTTACAAATGTGTCCAAGATTAACAGCGTAAATGGTTCACGTGCAGAGTAAATTTACGACGCGACATTCTCAAGGATATCATTCAGGTCCCAGACCCCTACATGTCTACACTATAACCTATGCACTTTGGAATTCGTGTTTAGCAAACTCTATAGATTTTTCTGTCGAATTGCTCTTCTTTTACGACTTAAGTTATGAAGCCGGGCTAGAAATCTTCATTGGTGCATAAAAAGATCCGGAAATATATTGTCTTTGGCAAGAAAAAGCTATAACAGAGTTGAAAGTGTAACACTGAAGTTTAGAGTTCGTGAAAAATGTCACTGTTTCAAATAGAAATGAAAGGATTCACATCGTTCCCATTTTACATTTGATAAATAAATTTTCTACTTCCCTGAACAGAAATTTAAGCGTAGTTTTTAGGTCACATGCAAAGCTAGACAAAGCTCAACAGCTGCCTCCAGTGTCTCTGTCCAGAGCTGCCATTCACCTCTCACGTTTGCATTCTGATCACCCGTTATTTGCCTTCATCTCCCAACACGTCCCCACGGGGCGTAGAGGTCGCACTGCGGTCCAGGAGCCCCATGCTCTGTGGTCAGCTCTCCGATAATCTTGGGGGTTCAAACGGGGGCTCCGGCTCGCCTGCCTGGTATCAAGTCGATGCCACGGAGACATCACCACTCTCGAATCGTCTATGGATTGTTATCATCGCCTGAAGTACACTAGAGACATGATCTTATCTCTGACTCCAATACGAAGGAATAAAAGAAATTTTAGCTGCAGTTCATAACTGCTAGGATAGCTTGATGTGAAATTATAACCGGGACAGAAAAAGTCTTAATCTGTAGGTAATAGCTTTTTTAAATTTTGTTAACCATAGGTTTCAACAGAAGTAGTTTTTGACCATTAACACGCAATACGCAATGGAAAAATGCGAAACATTAGAGTGAAAAGAGGACAAATCGATCAATATATGAAAGCGACGTTCATTTAGTTATTGTCCAAGCTATTTATAGGCTTTTGGTGGTACCATCCCCCAGGGACAAAAATTTCATCCTTATCTTCCTCGTAAGCGGAAGCAGTGCGCTAATTACTTCGCTTTTCCGCTCGTACTTGTTCATTCCGATTTTCTATTATTGGATGCAATGTTCAGAAGTTTGAAAATCCATGTTCATTGAAGAATTGAGGTATACCTGAGGCGAATCTGTGAGTCAAAATAAAAGCAGATATTTAAAAGGGATCCTGCGTGGGCCTCGCTTAAGGAGCTACAGGGCACGGATTTTCCTGCTCATGCTCCGGTTGCGTGAGGTGTCACTTTTTTTAGGGTCGTCTTTTACAGGGGTGACTGATCGCGGATTTTATGGCAGCACACGGGATCCCCTTTATCGACTGGAAACAATCGGCCGCTGCGTGAGGAACGTCCCTCTATTTTAGGGAATGCTTGCCTCCGGCTGCCTCCATTATTTGTGTTTCAGTTTATTGTTGTTGCCTGAGCACGCAATGCCGTGTTGATTCTTTGTTCACGGATATTATATAGCTATCCAGGTTTTCCCGGACTACGTTGAGGAAATGAAATTTATGTGTCTGTGTCAGTCTAGTATTCATTTCTGATTATATTCGGTGTATGTGTTCCGCCGGATGAAGTCGTTCAACAATCCTGAGTCTAAACTTTTTGTACATTTTATGTTGTTCGAAGAAGAAATAGTTCAAATACCAATTTAATTAACTGAACTACAACACTAATTTATATATCAGAAATTGCACTGAATAGTAAGGTCAAATAAAAATTCTATCCAACCCTGTACTATCAAAGCAAATGCCGATGAAAAGCTTATTGTTACGTTTTTGTGTATGTTAGCAGAAATTAGCTGTAGAAGTGGTATCGTGCTCTGTAAAATACTCCAAAGCAAAAGCACTAATACCGTATGACAACACTTTTCATTTCTTCCATTTCAGGTACATCATTTATATTACACATGTAATCAAAATTATGGAAGATCTATTGATCGTAAAAGAAAGCTATAGAAACCTATAGTGTGTAGCAGACTTACATCAACCACGAGGTAGAGCATCATACTTTTTGTTACACAAATTATTGTTTAGAAAGTATAAGTAAAAAGCTGTCAAAGGAGCCCTGAATGACAGTCTGTGAAAACCTCTTTTCAGTGGGAACGTAAACAGAAATGGAAATGTTTCAATAGTTGGGGTGCTGGATATGCATTTTGCCGTTTCTGGTAGGGAAAGTAATTCTCAGAGATTAAAATCGATCAATCTTGTGACTTCCTGATGTACATAAACATTATGTTGCGTGAACATACTCTGCAATTTTGAACAACTTCTTGAATATTTCGTGGGTAAAAGTCACTTCTTTTATTTGCGCGATGTGAGGAATAGCATCGGAGAGCTAATATGTTCGGGAGATTATGTTCACCGGCGTGAGAGTGTATGTTTAATTTGCTTTGTATTGAGATTAGAATAAAGCCCGTACGGGGGAAGCAAAGCTGATTAACTCACTCTCAGCGAACTAGATTTTTTATTAATTTTTTTACCTGTACAATCAGCTCTCTGTACTGCTTGTAGTAGCGTAGATCGTGTCTACTCGTGAAATGATTGCAATAAGGTTGGTTAAATTGAAACACTTATGAATGCAGTAACATGCAACTGTGAACTTGCATTACGCTTTTAAGCGGTAACTCATCACATACATTGCATCCTGCCAGGCGATACGGCTTATATCTACATTAATCAGTCTCTTTTAGAATTTCGTTACAAAGGAATTTCTTCTCGTGCATGTCGACGAAAATTTTTCCCTTTCGTTTCCCCATCGCCTGATATCACCTTCAGATTTCTCAGCTCGGGCGGCCATCGATCCTGGCAGGCTTGAACCTAAGATGTTCGACAACGCCTTACATGGCCTTAGACCTGCTAAAAATTTAAGTCCTATCTCGAAACCGTACAGCCTCCATCGCCCTCAGCAGACTTCAACGCACTACATCAGCCACCGGTACGTTGTTTTTTGGTTTTTGGTAATTGGAGTGTTGTTATTCCGGAAAAATGCACAACTATCAAAATTATTGCTTGTCATCTCATTATATCTTCACTAAGCCAAGATAGAAACAGTTTTGGAAATAGCAAACCCTTCCTAACCAGGAACAGTCATTTTGGCCGCCCAATTTTGGCCAGTCTTCCTACAAGCTCATGGAACTAATTACTGGGCGAAAATACAAGCGATGGCAGTTGAAGAAGAGCTGCAAGAACCTCTTGGGTAAAAGCTGTAAACGTGATAAGGCGCCTCCTGAGAACCAGAGAAACCTCCATGAGAGATCCTTGGAGTTTGGCTGATAAAAACTTTCATTAGCATAACAGGGCGAGGGAACTGGGCACCGGACCTGCAGAACGCGACGATGTGCTTTCGTTCAACTGTTCGGGCGACAGACGCTCTGTGTTCTTTTGATCCTAGACTTCTTTATTTGCATTATGACGAGTTTCGGTTTACATGATGCGAAATAGAGAAAAGTCGTCAGGCTCATGCGACTGGTGCAAGCCAGTGATTTTACTCTGATAAGTATGTCTCATTTTCATACGCTGTATTTCAAAATACTGTATAATAAGTTCAATATTAGCTACAGTATTTGTTGTGGCACAGATAAATCATACGTGAATTATTTGGTGATGTATATTTTAAGTTATCAACATGAAATGAAAACTACAACACAGGGTTCATCTATATCAAATTTAAAGACACCGATTTCTGACAAAATAAGAGTTCTATAATTGTGATGAAATCAGTATGTCAGTTTTACAACTAAGAGGTATGCAGTATACCCGACGCTGTTCGTACAATGAAGTTCATCATCGACGGGTTTATAGTTTCTTTGTCCTGAGCACTGCGTAGCAACTGATAACGAATATTGAGCAACCACTGAAAAAAATTCCTTAGCTCAATTTCAATAGTTTCATTGCGCCAAAAAAATGTTATGCTAGTGTCACTGAGATTTGTACTATCATTCCCAGGCGAGCTGGTCGAAATTTTTGTAAACTTGAAACATTGAATGATTCGAGCGGCGATATTTTTCAAGACTTGACTGTTTCAAGACTGAGGACATCTCTGTTACAGGGAGAAGTACAGCTGAGTAGGTGGAACAGATTCGTCATTATATAAACTGAGTGATCAGTGCTTGTACTTTCGGTAAGATACGGTATAGTTCGAAAGTCGCCAGTATGATGATCAAGAGAGTTATATATTTATAATAGAGTAAAAGGGGAAATTTATTACAGGAGCATATGATTAGAAAACTTAAGCGGGTATACAAGATTGATGTTTACAAATAATTCGCATGAGTGGAATGCTCACTTCCTAAGGGCAAGCCAATAATCTCTAAAGCTACTTAACAGTATCTGAATACCAGAAAGTAAACAATGAACATAAAATTCGTTATTGTTCTTTCACTCGCAGATATTCCCATAATTTTTCTAATTTGAGAAAGTCATTACCATCAAAACTGAACCGTCATTTATGAACTGTTTTTTTCGTGTTTGTCGTTAAATCGAACTAACACAAATTTTGCTCGCGTTAACCATACTCTCAAACGAAACTTCATCTACTAAATGGTCACACTGTGCATATATTTCGACAAAGTACATAACATTAATTCGTTTTAGGACAAAAGCTTTCGCTACTCTGAATGCAATAGGACCAAGTTCTGTCCCTGATATCAACGTCCCATGTCGCAAAGAAGTATTCTTAGTTCCACCCTCCTGGTCGTCTTCAAAGCGCCCCCATGAGACAGAATTCAGCTGCCTTAGCGTTCCTGCTGAGATTGGAAACGTTTTCGAAAGTCTAGGCCAGTGTTAAATACTTCCCGTTCGTTCCATGGCTCTTTGGCGTCTTCAAAACACAGCCTCCGAGCTCATATAAATATCACAAAGAAACCTGCGCTATGTTTTGCCCGAATATTGAATAAGCATGCATAAATCGTGGAGGAGATTATAAACCTGTCGCTCTGACTACAGAAGGATATTATTTTGCCCAATTCTCGCACTTATTCCTAGTTGTAAAAGAGAGTCTTGCTTGAATCTTCTGAAACCAGCTGCCCAACATTCAGGGAAATATGGATCGCTTCTAAAATCAATGCATGCAACTCAGTAAACTCGGTCACTGCAGGAGCTCCTGATACAATAAAAATATGTGTTATTATTGGGTGCAACACATTGGTCTTACCGCCCATGGGCTTTTTCATAAGGTCAGGAGATTTGCCTTGAAGATGACATTACCTGTAAATTTGGTTCATATTTAAAACAATAATAATCCTACGTAAATCTTAGGTCCTATACCACTTTTGAATATACTTTTCCAACATTCAAGAAAATTGTTATACCTAGCTAAGTTTTCACACTTTAAAAAGACGTATATCCTCACATAAGCGAAATGGAAAGCCCCCAAGCATGCTGAATAATACGTATTTTGAGTGAATTCAAGGACAAATGAAGAGCTCGGTGCTACTCATACGGATAAACAAAATAAATTTCTGAAAGGAGTTCATGATGTTTAATGTGCAATTTTGAAGCCTCATGGTACATATTACCAGTCGGAAAGACCTTACCACTCAATAATTTCTCAGAATTTGGAGAGGTCCCTCGAGCCTTTATTAACAACGAATACAGAGCTGCATCACCTCTCAATGTCCCAGATTACGGCATTCGAGGGGACGTAGCCGATTGTTCAGGCTTGTCCCCAAAATATCAATGAACAATAAAATGAATTTAAATGCCAAATGCCACTTTGTCACCTGTTAAGCCTATATCTCAGTTTCACCCTTCCGACTTAATTTTAACGTCATACCTGGTACCTCACTCCGTCGTCTAAGCGGTGGCTCATGTTCTGCAGTGTACTGCACGTAATTTGTGTTATTAGGTGCTAGTAAGACATAATTGACTGATTATTAATCAAACATGGGATATCTATGCCTCTGGTATGTGTGTTATGAGTAGAGAATATTCGTTTTACTCTTTCGTATAAGGCGTTTCACTCAATACGGTATCCTTTAATTGTGCCAACGATGCATGGAAAAATTTAATTAACGATTGAGATTCGAAAGCTTCACTTGACGTAAAATGTATGTAAAATTCAACTGGATGAGTTGCAATGTTTTAGTATGCAAATTTAATCAGGCCTTCAATATTTTTGAGTCTTTCACATAAGTTGGAATACTTTGCAGCTACAATAGTTTATACGTGTGTTGAATATAATTAAAAACTGTATTTATTACCTATCGGAAATAATACATAAGAAACACGAAGACAGATCCGCTCTCAGATCTCATGGGATCATTTTTGTAGTTTACCGAAGAATTTATTTCCAATTTTCTTACAATATTGTGTGAAGTATTGCAACATGGCGACAATTTGAGCGAATGTGACTTTCTCTATCTTCTATTATGCCAAGTGACGGCACACCAGCTCAAGTTTTCCCACTCTTACGCAGCTCATTGAGATGATCAGTTTTTCTCGTGGTGTAATTACATTTTTGATATTGGTTTTCTTGTACAAATTATTCTATTTTTTATTTCTATTTTTATTTTAAATTGTAAATTTGGAAAAATAGGACGAGTTTCTAGCAAAAATGTAAAATAAAGGTGAAGATACGCGTACGAAATTTTCAAGTTTAGCACATACTTAAGAGTGGGTCCGTATTGTCTTAAGTAGAGCTCAAAGCTTTCTATAATTCTTCAACGGCTAGGGATGTTTCCGAACGATATATCATGTGCTGAGCAAAAATTTCTGAACTCTTCATTTGGCTCCAATTTTATTTTCATTCGTGGAACTATGGTTAAAATGATGGGTCACTGAAAATTTATTCGCGTGCCAGGCAGTTCACCACTAGAGTTCCAATCTTCTATTACCACCGTAAGATTGAAGCCATTTGTATTCTGTTCTTAGAAAAGCGATTTGCCGAGATTGGCTTTAAACAGAACACCCGAGTCTGATATGCATGCATGGGATGAGAACAGAAGGATAGCCTCATCGTGTGACCGGATTCTAATTCCGATAAAGGTTATGAGAGCAATTTTCCACTCTGGATCAGGTTGTACCCGAGAATATTGATGTAAAATTGATGAGTAACATTTGGTCTCACCTATTTTGTGAATTGTGTTCGATCGTAAACGTGCGAAACTCTTTCCAGCTTTCAGAAATACATTTCAAGTTTATTAAATTTGAACTTGTGTTCAACATTTTGTCTTGGAATTTCCTTGGCCCTTACTCTACTGCTATACCAAACTAAGTAATATTTTGAGCAAATATTATTGAGTTTTTTCTTGTACATCGTAAGGGAATTTCAGACCTTTTAGCATTAGAGAGACGAACTAAATATCACATTGCATTATTTTCAAATTCTATTCTTGCTCAATTTCTCGAGTTAACAGCATTCGTTCTTAATCCAACCAGAAACTGAACACTTATTTGATATACAACTTACAGTGACTCAGCTGCAGCGCCGCATAATACTCGTACATCATACGTTCACTTTAGAATGCAGAATGTGCCATCTGGAGAATGCAAGTGGAACACGAGCTCCCTTGAGGGGCGCCATTAGAGTAAATAATGCCGCATTGAATCGATGCAGCTATTGAAGTCGTTCGAACTGCGACCGGTCACAGCGATTGGAGGCCCGCCGGCCCCGCTGCCTTTATGTTCTCTCAATACAAGATCATGAGCCAAAGAGAATCCGATAAACATTGCATGAGTTTTACAATTTTTATACGCTTTAATCGGCAGCAGCTGTCAACTTCAGGACCATTATCATTATATATGGCGAGACCGAATTTCGATGCACTTATGGGTACCTTAACACCTTTTATGCGTCTTGCACTCTTCATTTTGTATGTAGGTGCTTTTAGGTTGACAATTTATCATCTCCTCCAAGTCCACTCGCGACTTTATTTTTCATTTCAAGTTTATAAAACCTCATATTTTTTATTAAAAACTTTATTCTAATGGACTTCATTTCTAACCTGAATAATCGTACCCGACACTATTACAACTTGAATATCGGTGCTATCAGTTTATCTAGGCGTCCAATATCTGAGAAAAAAACATAAATTTACATTAAAATAAAGTCACTAAATGTTAAACAGTTTCACGAAAGGAATTCAAGCTCTAAGATGAACAATCAATTTGACAACGATGCACTTTTCTGAAGACTGACGTCACTGCACTATTCTACGTTCTCAGCATGCCTTGCAACACCAGAAAAAAATTCCACTGCCACTCTGTGCAGGGTTGGTTTTCTTTGGAGGCCAGCGGTATCATGAACGAGTGTGCTTACCATTCTTGACAGCGCGATGGCATTTCTGTGGGCAGAGTACTCGTAAGGCGCCCTAGCCACGGCCGTGCTGCCCCGCTTAAAGCCGAGATCTGCAAGGCAAGTATTGCCTCAGCGCAGCGGCCGCGTAGTACGCCCCGAAAGGCTACGAGCACTCCAACAATTACGTATCTTCTGGAGTCCGGGCACTTTGTTGTTCAAGTTACCGGCGGCAGAGACTGCTAAGTGCCGATGATAGTTCTGAGTGGGTAAGTTGTAATTGTCAATTCTAATAATTCGATCAGAATGCTAACTTCTCATGATACACTTCTAACTTTCCTTCCGTATGAACGAGTTTGTGTGTCTATTCAAAGCTCATGGTAAATAAAATGGATAAACTCTTTTTCACCCGTACAAGAGTGATAGTCCTTACTGATACACAGCTTATGAATAGAAATGTAAGCTTTTCTTTGCTTCCGTATCGAAGTTATTTTCATCTCTATCATTCGGAAGAGGGCATTTTACAGAAACTTTTCTATATGCAGGGTTGAATTATGAATGAGTTCATACAAGCTTCTCAGGCTGGCGGAAAATGATTCTTCGAAAAAAAATTCTACATAAGTTCTGACTTCACATAGTGATAGAAACTAAAAACACTGCAAAAACACAAAGAAAAAAGTTCTCACACATTTTCGATATCAGAACGATAATCAAAACCACTTAAATTTAATGGGTTCATTAAATATCGCAGGAACTCTACTTAGTTTTCCTTAACAAAATTCATTGCACTGATTCATATTATAATACCCAGAAATTGTCCCCTAATTATGTTTATATTGATATTCTGCATAGATACCAGCTAAAAAAAAACCTTAAACACTCGAGTGAAGATGAGGGATTTTCAAGCGTTGCTATATTTAATATTTCGTCATAAAGTTGTATGAAATTGCAATATACATTGAGAGACGTATTTAGCATACTTTTTATTGACTAGCACAGCGTTTTCATTTTTCTATATGATGAAGAAGAAACTATTGAATGTTAGTCAGTTAAAATTTCCTCACTTTAAAAAAAAATGCAAGGTATTAGCTTAACACAGTTGCAGGCAGACGTCTAACTCGCATTATCGGGGCTTTCCAGAGATTCTCTACCTTATTCAAGTGCAGAAATGAAAATGTCTGTCGAGTGTCAGGGTCTCAGAACTTGTCTTGTATTTTGGGTGTATTTTGGGTTAGCATTCACGGTTGTCGCACCTCACTTGTCTTATCACCAAGTCACAAAAGAATATTTTAGCATTTGGCCGAATTTCAGTTCGACGTTCCTTCTATGATGCGACTGCTTTCAGTTCTGTTGGGTGAAGATCGACTTCAAGTCGTAGCGTGGCTTCCGCCATATTTCACTGAAGCTTTGGTGCCCACTTAGTTGAAGGAACCATAAAGTTCTCGCGAAACAATTTCATTTCTCAAACTGCCAAATAATTTGAACTGTGTTCAATATGACAGCAAGAAATTTTCCGAAATTAGAATCTTACCGTCATTCCACATAACTGTTGTAACCCTGTATGCTTTACGATGCTTCACCATGGGGAAAAAACTGTCTCCTCATCACTTGCTCATCCTTCGTAAGGAGAGGGTATAAATTTTAGTTCATTATTAGCTGATGAGTAAGCTAATTTAAATCTTCTTAACTGCGTGACTGTTGGTCGTTTCCGTGTAGTTTCTGTTGTAACAAAATTTTTGGAACGAGATTATGAGAAAATAGTAATATAAGTTAAATTTTAGAGACTACACTATGAGACTTGTCATTTCTACTCAAGGTAAATAATAAATACGGCCATCTCAGCATTGTCAGAGTAGACTATCATATTTAACAACTCGGTGCTACTAGCGTTAGTTCAAAAACCCCTCTTAGTGGAGGTATTGAGAGTCAGGAGTGAAAAAAAGGTGAATTTCCTTTTGATTGAACAATAACTGAATTTTCATTTTGTATGGTTTTACCTTTTTAATCACGATGGACTAATCTGAATTATTTGAAAGAATTGACAAATAAACTTACCAAAAGTTCGTTTAGCATGGAACACTGCTGTGGAGTCAACCGACAAGGGACAATAAACTAGAGCTAGAAGATGCACTACTTGTGGGACCAGATAAGCTACTAAGTCTTAAAGACAACCTGCATAGAAAAAGATTGTTTTTAATCGAATGATTATTTTACACAAAAAATCAGATGTTATATGTAGCTGAATGAGTATTAATAACTGAATAATTAGCATAAAGTGATGAACTGCAGTTTGGAGACGGGATATAAATAGACAATTTGAAACAAAAGATGAGAATAAAATAAATTTAATAAGAAAACATGCTGACATAAGTCAAATATACACAGACATAAATACATTCCCTCAGTACCTCGAGAGAAGGTAGGCGTAACCTAAATGCACATTATTAATTGGTATATTCATTTCTGTTCTTCAAACATTTCGATATCAATGTATGATAATTATCTTGTGTTGTTTATATTTGAATACTCTATCAGGTATTTTCCTTTGAACAAAATAGAAACTATTTCAATTTCTTATGTTCTAGCAAACATAAAATTACGTAACCTATAAAAGAAAACTGAACTCAATTTCTAAGAGACCAATGATAACCTGTCAGTTCACCTAGAGCCTGTGTGAGACTCAGAATTGAAGTTCTTTAATCTAAAAGACTATGGGCGAAAAAGTGTCAGGATAACGTTAGCTCCTGATTGGCTGTGTCACAAACGGTGCAAAACTGATGACTCAGCGAACTTCTGAGAGGCTGTCTTTAATCCGATGACTTTCGATCTCGGCTCATTAGCTCACTTATAATTCATCATGAATCTTGTCTAATAGAAATTTTTGCAGGAGTCAAAGCGTGAACCTTAAATGTCTCATTTCTTTTTGATAAATGTCTGCTGAACAGGGCCAAATATACTGGCAAATATGAATTTTTTGAGCGCAAGATATTCATCAGTTGTTTTAAAAGTGTAAAATTAAAATAATTTTGCAGTCTTGTTCAAAACACATCCGTACGTCACATTCAATCAAAGAAATGCAGACTGATACTGAATTTCAGTTACAGAACAATCGTTCAGTAGTATCAAAACTCATATTAGTTCCTTTAGTAATGAGAATGCTGTACTGTACCGAGTACTACATGGATCCGGTGACACTCGTAATTTATCTTAAACCAACTTTTTTTCCTAAGGTTTGTTTGAGCGGGTTTTTCAACAAATACTGTAATTCAGACCGTGCGTTTTTCAGACTAGTTGACTTTAGCTGTGGTGGCTAAGTTTCTAATATACTTTAAAACAGTTTTTACGGCAACTGACGCCCGTGCTGGCACAGCGCCCGCTCCCGCTTCTTTTTTCTCATCTCGTGGAAAAATAGCCCGCTGAATTCTCCACTTTAAAACTTTTTGTCCTTGTTCACCGAAATGGCATCGGAGACGGTAGCGGTTCTCTTAATTTTTCCGACGATTCTACCTTTTTTGGCTTGTATAAAATTTGAATATATACTTAAATTTTGTACTCCTTAAGTTTTGATGTCGTTATCCACGCCCTAAAGACAGCGTTCTACTGGGAACCTGCGTGATTTTTTCCTTCGCACCTTCCAACTGAAGCAATTCATAGAATAAAGGGGATTTTCTTATTTTTGTACAGTACCAATGGATGCGTCTGGTACCACATTTTCATTTAACTCTTATGTTCTTGGTAAAGTTTACAATTTGAAAATGACGATCATACACCAATTCCCATTTTTCCACCTTGTCATTGTAAGTGATATTAACTTGAGGTGAAACGCAGCGTGAAGTTTTAATGATAAAAGTTCCATTGTGTATTTGGCTCTTTGTCAGGCAGACATTTCTCAAACCTAAGTCAGCGTTTGTGTAAATTTCCTCTCTTTAAAATCAATTCGAATTTTCACGCTTAGTACATCCGACAACGTCGAGAGACGTACACGATGCATTGTCTCAGACGTCCCGCTATCACGTTACAACTTACACAGTTGGGAATTGTTAGAGTTCGTTAACGAATTATTCCAGATTGCCCATTTTCATGGAAGCTATTTTCCATTTCTTTCCCTGACCAGTACGTACGCGTGTAGACCGAGCAAAGGCCCAGCATTGGGCTGGGTTTGGAGGCGTGCGTGCGAGCGTATGAGCTGGGACGTGGCTGCCGAGCACGGACATAGTGGCTTCTCTTTACTGCATATGAGGCCGGTCTTAAATGCCTGATGCCGAGCTCTCGGAGCCAGTGGCCGCAATGCTGCCATATCAGCAAACTTCCTAAATTAACCTTGCTTCCGAGGGCGTGTAACTTTGTTTGCCAACGTGCATGAAGCAGAATGAATTGGTTCTGCATGTGCAACTCCGGTTGTGTGACTGGATAAGAAGTGTTGTATTGAGGAATTGTATTGCGATTCCCAATAGAATACAGGAAATATTTTCTTCGACAATAAGCCGTGCATTGCGTTGCTTAGTTTTGTCGTAAGAAATTGATTCACCAGCTAAGGAGAAATTATGATGTGTAATTCATGTCGATTTTTCTGGCATCGATTTATTAATCTTCAGATCCAATGTCAAGAATTTTTCGGAATCAGACTTTACTATAGGAGCATACCTCCGTTTTATACCATCCGTTCTGTCAAATTCGGCCTTCAAGATTTTCTTGACTCGTAAAACAGCCTAAACTGCTCAGCAGCAGGGTAGTCAGGTCATTTTAGGGCACCTTTTCGAGGTTCACCGGAACGAGGTCGTTTATCCCCGGGTAGTCATCCGTGGCCTTAAGGTTTTTTGGGCACAATGTCTCCTTGTGCCACACTTTGCATTTCTATTCAGAAAGGCTCCTTTTCGTGGGATGTTTTCCAATAGGTTCGGCCGAACACACCATTTAGCATTGAGCGATGGACGGAGCGACCTCTCACCCAATGGCAACGAGTATTTTTTGCTTGGATGCCTCCCGACCGAGGCGTCAATGCCCCCATTGAACTGGGCGCGTACGCCAAGCCTCGATCTGATGAAACCGTCGTCAGGGAAACTCCGGAATCTATTTTCTCCTCCTTTTTCTAGGTAACTATAATAATTTATACAACGTCGTTCCGTCCTTTCCTCGCTGCATCTAAAATTCATCAGTGAAGATTTCACGAGTTAGAAATGCGTCGAGGAGAAAAGCTTTAACGCCCAAGAAAGTCGGTGCTTAAACTTGCTCCGTGTTTTATTTCGTGGACGTTTCGGAGAGGTTCTCTATAAATTTCCTAGANAGATGAGTAATCTATAAGACATGGATGAACGTCGAATTTCTTTGGCAAAACTTTATGCTCTGCTGTCACTGAGAATTCAGGAATGGAAGTCATTTTTGAAGCGCGTGTCATTACCTCAGTGCGTATAGTCCTTGTGGAGAAAGATATGCTATTGAAATATTTGATTATATAAATTACTATTTCCACTTAAAAAAAGTCAGAATATGGAGTTAGCTTTACTGCCATAGTTTTCATACATTGCAATTTCCATCGCTGACTGCGGTGACACAAGCCATCTTCAAAGTATGCTATATGCATATATGTATACAGCACTCAACGGTTCTCGTATAGAAAAGGGGTCTGATCATGAAAACTAGCACTGTCGTCTGCAAATTGTGAAGGAAACTTGGAATGGATAATTTGAATGAAGACTGAGTATGGTCAATATAACTATCACAGACCGAAACTTTGCTCATTCTTACAATCACGCCAAGTTCCGTGATGAATATGACGTCCTATCGCTTCCTAAAGAGTTCTCAATCATGTAAGTGTCCGCATCATCGCTCTCGTGTCATGCATCACGTTTGACTGTTAATCTAATATACGTGCGTATTTTTCTCGTCCTGTCATTAGCTTTAATTTGACATTTTTCATGAACATCGAGAGAAAGACTGAATTTCAGTTGCTTTGAAATATATTGAAAAGTTCTGCAATGAACTCCAAGGATATCTTTCAATTTTTTGACACGATTGAAAGGGTTGACTACTTTTTATAGTTAAAGACAGTTTTCCATCGATTTCAGCGGTTTGATGATAGAATCAGAACCACAAGCATATATTTTTTTAGTGTCAGCAGTTACGGCCTGAAAAAATTCATGGAAGATGGTGTGAAGGCCTTCATCTGTTATGTCGATACTCGTTTCGTCCGTTGAATTATCAAACGTTTTCAACGTTAGATGATTCCTGTTGAGCTGAGTGCAAAATTTTTGAGCATTTATCTTTACCTTGAAGACATGTGTCGTATTGCAGGTGGGATAGAGGTTGTACTTTTTTCGCTTAGGGCGATTTATCTTGTTCGTAAATGTCGCAAGTTGGGCAATGTTTTATGGAGTATCTTCAGCGGTGCCCATCATTCTCTGGTGATGGAAAAAACTTGTGCCGCTGATCGTTCGGTTCTTGGAGGAAGTCGGCCGGGGAGGATTTTGTGAGGGCGGCTTGCTTAACGTTGTTTTTTAGGGAAAGTTTGAGCAGTGCCATGAATACGAATCGCCGGACTTGGGCAGGCGGAGTGCTGAGGAGACAGATAGTCCTCACCATTGCTCACCTCAACGGGCCTAGAGGAGACTTCCTAAAATTCCAGTGGAAGGAACGAGGAATTGAGTAAGGAGTTTGGTCACCACATTCCCACAACTTCTGCATCAAATCTAGGAAAACTTTCATGTTTTCTTTTCACATACTCGTACTAGAATTACGAGAAGTTGGCTTCTCAGAGCATTGTTTTTTTGGTTAATATAACGTGTTTGGTTGAAAATTGCGAAAGTCTGTTAGCTGCATATGTCACATAACCTCAATACTGTGATAAGCATTGCAATACTTCCAATAGAAATCATGCGATAAAATTAAAAGCAGTTAGGAAAAAGAAAAAATATAGGCATCTGAATACTATTTTTGAATATCATAATACCTCAAAGATTTAAAATAAGAGCTGAAACAAATCTAGTTTTTACAGCATAGGCCGTGAGATCTTCCTTTGTTGGGCGGAGAGCTGATAAAGAATGGAGATCACCGCCGGGGTCTTTCCGCTTCCAAGCCAGAATGGTAAAATTCTTCGCATCCTTGGAAAATTATGTAGACGTCAAATAAACTAAGCCAATATGCGAACTCTAGCGTCGGGATGCACACGACTGCCCTAAAAAGAATTTGTGTTGACCAAAGGCGGCAGGCCGAGCATATCTCGTGCGGCCGCGCCAAGCAGCCCGAGACTTGCTAAATTAATCCAGCTTCCCTGGTTCAATGACGCCCTTACTCCGGCCAAATTGTCCTGTTGAATTTGTGTCCGCAAAAATTATCTGGACAACAGGCCTTGGCAAAAATCTTCTCTCAAAATCATGCGCAGGGCTGGGTCCTCTGTGCATACAAGATCTGCCAAAAAGCGACGAGTTTTATCTCGAATGCTGATGGACGCAAATATTTTATGTGAGCTACACCACCGTATGCTCTGAAAGGGACGACGTCGCGAAAATTTAATGTGGACAAACAGACTTCATTTGCTGGACTCTATTTCTCTGTGTGTGCACAAGGCTCGAGTTCTCTCGCCGCCCCGGCTTTTTCTTGCTGAAACAAACATCGTTTTCATTACCGGTAATACAAGCGCAGCGGCGATGAACATGCTAAACATGTGTTCGCTGGAAGAAAAACAAATAATTTTCCTTACGTAGGTGGCAAATAAAACGGACTAACTTTCAAATAATGGTGAAACTCAAGTGGGGACTATCTTGCCTGATGAAACCGTCCATCATGTGCATTCATGGCACGATGACTTCCCACAAATTGTCCATTTTCACAGTATGGCAAATGCAATTTTTCTGTTTCATTTTATTTTTAAATTACCAATTTTCGTCGAACTTTTTGAACGCATCTAAAATTGAAAAGTAAAACAATTTTAAATTTGTTTCAATGAACAATCTAAGCCACATGAACTATTCCGTACTTGTGCCTAATTGTCTTCCTAAAATGAAAATTTCTTACTCGTTCAAAAATTTGAGGATTTTCTTCGCTAAATGGGAGTAAACATTCCGGAAATATCCGGAGAATTGAGAAAACCATACAAAATCACAAAATGCAAATATATTCTGCAGTAACTAATAAACTTTGCAGAATGATTTGGTTCACAGCAAACAAAATTATTCAAGGGGCTGAAGCCCAAAATGAGATATTTTGTTGAAACCTGGGAGCGCCTGAGCTCTCAATCAACTGATATGAATTTTAGTCTGAAAATTGTAAGAAACATCTTCTTTCAATTAATATGCCAGTACAAGAATGAATTCCCTTCACTTGGTCATCGCGTCAGTTATTTAGTAATGAAATGAATTAGTGGTAGTGAGAATTGAATTTCTGTATTTTGTGAGACAACTTATCTTGCGAAACGTTGTTTTCAATCTAGCTTCACGTGAAAAAATTTTTCCTGTTGCCTGCAGCTGTGTGACACACCACTCCAATGAAATTTGCTGTAGATTTATCAGAGAAATACTTATCAAAACAATAAATCGCATCGAATATTTAACGAAATTAAAAACAAATCGAATTTTCATCAGTGCGCAAGCATTCTGTTACCTATTCTTCAACAATAAAACAACTCGAAGAGTATATTTAAATCTAAACGCTCAATTTCATGATAAAAAAGAAGAAACAGATTTGGGAAAATAAATTAATAAGACTTTTTTAAGAAGTTCGTTATAAAATACTGAAAAACTGGGAAATTTGTGAGCGTAAATCAAGAATTGAAACATTACGTCTGTAATTAACGTCAGACACGAATTTTTTCCATGTCCATTAGCAGAAAACGGAGCAACTTTCAAGGCTGGAAATTTACCTGTTACAGAGGCTACTTATTAACAAAGTAACTTTCAAGGGATGGAAACTCACCTGTTACTCGTGCTTCTTATTAACAAAGTAACTTTCAAGGGCTGGAAACTCACCTGTTACTCCTGCTTCTTATTAACAGAGTAACTTGCAAGGGTTGGAAACTCACCTGTTACTCCTGCTTCTTATTAGCAAAGTAACTTTCAAGGGCCGGAAACTTACATGTTACTCCTGCTTCTTATTTAGGAATCAACTTTCAAGGGCTGGAACCTCACCTGTTACTCCTGCTTCTTATTGACAAAGTAACTTTCAAGGGTTGGAACCTCACCTGTTACTCCTGCTTCTTATTAACGCAGCCCGCAGACGCAAAAAGTCCTCTGCCGGAATGCCCGTTGGTGCGTGGGTCTCTGGAGCAAGATTCTCCGACAGAGACAGGGCTCCGGAAGCTCATTTCCGCTCCAGAAATAAAATTGAGGTTTGGGTCTTGACAGCATCAAAGCAAGATCACTTCGCCCGTCTGGCTCATGCAGGCAATGATGTGCTCCTGCATGCTATTACTTCGCAATGCCAATATTATCTATGTGAGCCAAAAAAAATTCTGCAGTCTGTCGACAGTTGTGAGCAAAAGCCGTTCTTTAAAATGTTGTTACAAATTTTACTGGATTCGGTGTGCATAAAAAGGCCTTGAAGGTCAAAAATTTTCCTTGGCACTTACTCTGGTCAAAGAAGACTGAAAAAAAAAATTCAACAGAGAAAAAATGAAAAAATTAAAGTGAAATGCATATATACCTTAACGAATTTATGAAGCATAAGATACAGTGATTTCAGGCATAAAAAATTGAAGTGTACAAGCGATTCTGTGGGTGCAAATCCTTTCGGAAATAGTGTATCTTGAAATGCACTGACAAAAGGCAAATTTCTATAGATTTCAACATCGTAGTTTCTCGGTGAACTGGTAGTAGGCATCAAATTCTAAAACGAGTATGTGGAGTAAGTCAGAAAAAAAATCGAAATTTTCAAATACCTATTTCTCAGTAAATATTTACGGTAAACACCTCAGGTGGTCTCATTTTAAACGTTAACTTACTAACTTTTGAAATCTAATAATGGTTTTTCAAGGGAATAACTTAGGTATAGTTACACAAAAAGAAAGAAAATTATTTTTTGCCCACTGTGCGAAGAAACCCCTATTGTTTAATTTATATCACAAAACATTTTTAGATTTTATTTGTACCTCTGTTCACACTCGCTGTTCAACAGAGTGTAGTGCATGCAAGACGGAGCTCCCCGCCCCAGAACAATTTGTTTACGGAACCGCTCTAGCGAAGGTTTTGGGGACCGTGTCATAGAAGTTAGGCACGGGATGGAGTGGCCCCCGTGCAGTCCCGATCTGACGCTGAGCGATTCTTTCTTCTTTTGGTAAAAAATAGAACCTACGAAAAGCCTTCATTTGACTTGCACGATTTGTGTGACTGTATCACCCTGAATGTAAACGAACCTAAAAATAACCCAAAAATTGTTCAAAATTAAAGCGAGAAATGAGAGTCTGGTGTCATAAATGTCTTGAAAGAAACGGTGGCCACAGGTTGGATTGAAAACATAACTATGGGCTGGAAAAGAAAATTGTTTTAATATTAGTAACTATGAACAACTTCTTTACAAATCACCAATACATATTTTTCTCTATTTTGGAATGTTCAGTAATATTTCAATGAATAAACTCAGTGCTGACACTTGTGGTGCCCACTCGTACAGTGAGCAAAAAATCCCAATTACTTTTTGCGTACCCATGTCCAAACCACTCCTGTGAACAGACACATCTTTTAACTGGTAATAGTAAATTATTTAATGTTTAAATGTGAAACCAAGCCGATGTCTCTACGATTAATACTTACTGACAAATAAGCATTTGAAAATCTCAACACTTTCTGAAACTCACACTGTACAATATTTCTTTCACCCAGCAGAAACATTTCCGTTGAAATTTGCAATATCTTCACGCCATACAATCTGGGAAAAGCATCCACTCTTATCCCACGTCTTTCAGTCGGCATTGACGGCATTACGACGCTTGCAAAACTCGTGGGTCTGCGTTACCGATAAACAAGCGGATGACGTCCTCTGATGAGTGCGAACGTGTATATACGCAATTTATTTTGTATGTCCATGGTATTGTTTCTCTCGTTCCCGGAACACTGGCCTGTTCCCGGTATGCACTGTAAAATCATTAATATTGATTACAATGTACAGAACTCGTGAGCAAAATATTCACACCACTTATGATTACGAGCAGCTCGCTCGGTAATAAGGTCATTTTAGCTCACTGAATTCTCTCACGGCGGAATATGATTTTATTATGCCTATCAGATTTATCTGTTCAAATTACTCCTGATATTGACATAAAATAAAGGGGAAAATAGTTTCGGTATCTGCTTGTTGTCAAGCGCGGGAACGATTTTATGCAATTTGTCTGTAGACTCTCGTGACAGAATTATAATTTTTATTTCAGTATTATACAGTTAAAAAATTACCAGTTTCATGTAACGCTCTACTTTCTTCTAGAAACAGTAAGTCTCTCAATCTTTACTACTGCTACCGTTTTCTAAACAAATAAATCCCTCAGGTTGATTTTAAAAACTGTTCATGTTGTTCACTACGTAATGGCATAATTTGAGTAATTAAGGCGGAACAGAACGTTTTGGATCTCGTCGAGTCTCACCCCATCATTTGTGCCAAGCGCCGAAACTTTTACCGGACTCGTCTTCATTACCGAAAGCACGGAACACAAATGGACAATTTCGTACCTGATAACAAGCACTTGTGGCCGCCCACGAGCAGAGAGAAAATGCAGGTTTCACAAGATTTGCGATTACTTTGACTGTGTGAAAGATTATCGATTTTTCAATCCGCTCAGGTACCGAAAGTAAAAAGGTTTATCTTTCCTAAGTCGCGACAAGATAAGAAGATGCTTCTTATCTTGTCGCGACTGCTCTACCCATTCATATTATTTTATCATAGACAAGTACCTGATAGAGTAGGAAGTATGTTTGTCGCTAAATACGAAAAACCGTGACTAACGCTATTTATTCACTATCTAACAACAGTTCAAATTCATTATAAAAAATTACGTTGTATTCCATCATGTTTCATTCAAGCTAAAACGTAGAATCTGAAACTCAACCTCAGTTCTGTTACACAAGTACAAAATAAGTTTCATTTCAAGGACATGGTATCCGTAAGTACCATACATTGCGTATCCCTGTCTGTATCTCAGATAGGCCCTTTTATAGGGGCTGGGATATTGCGTCCAGTGGAGCTATGTCGGTGCTAGAGCCCCATTCTGGGTAGCGGCGTCTCAATAAACTGGCCGCACCAATTACACTGTCTGTGAGTTTGTCCTTCTATAGCTTTCTAAAGGTGCGAAGGTAGATTGCGCATGTTTAGATAACGCTTATTGCTTGGTGTCAATAGCCAAAACTCTCTGCACGGTGTGATACCGACTTTAATTTCATCCTTTCAAAGACTTCTCTCTCTCTCTCTCCTAGCATAGAGACGCGAGCGGTAGTCTAGACTCCTTCATTCCCTGAAGACAATGATTGCCCAAAAACATACATCAATATTTCGATCACTGAAGTAATGAGATTTGTGCTGGCCGGCCACTTGCATTTAGCACAAGGCACGGGTAGAGGAGCGTAATTCCACAGAATGAAATCATTTCAAAATGGGTGGAGTGCAAATGTTGCGATTAAACATTCGTCCCGTGACTTGCTGTCTTACAAAATACATGTTAAGGTGCTCGAAAATATCACTCTGACCGATGAATTACAGGGTAAACAAAAAGTCCGTGGACTAGTTTTCAATTGAATATAATAATGATTTCGGACTATTTTTTTGACAGTTTGTGATGTTTATAATTTTAAGCGTTTCACCGCGTATATTGTCGTGTTTATTCTCAAAATTTAATACTTGAGAAATATAGAAGCAATCATAGGTCTTCACCGCTCTCGTTAGGCCAATTCTGAGGTCATTAAATTACTCCGAGTACCCAAATCCACTGTTTGTCATGCCGTGAGAAGGCTCGAAGAGCTTGGCGCTGCTGAGGATCGCTCGCGAAGTAGTCCGTTCACATAACGAGAGGGATTAAGGCAGTCTTCGAGAAGGTAAGGAGGAACCCAAAGAGGTCAATCCTACAATTGGCAAAAGATATGCATGTGAGTTGCATTTCGGTGAGAAAAATCATCAGAAGTGACCCTGGCGTGTCTCTGATTTAAAACTGAGATGGCGCCAAGACCTAACAGATCTCCAGAAACTGAAATGCAGGGATAAATGCCTGCTCAACATACTTATAGATGGCATGCAAGCTGGAGAGATAATTCTTTCAGGTGAAGAACTCTTCACAGTTGAGGCGAAATCAAATTCTTTCAACGGTAGAATGTTGGCTAAGAGGTCATATGGCATGCCAGATTCTGTAAAAAATATGAATTGCCGCTAAAAACCTGTTTCTACGATAGTGTGGGCTCATATATTAAAAAACATAGAAATCTCTCCCCATTTTCGTTGACGAGTGAGTAAAGATCAACTTCAAGTCCTATATCGAAGACATTTTGACCCCAGCACTCCGTGAGGTGAAGAACCACTAAGGTTTCCATAAGATGTGGTTCTCACGTTTCAACACTATGGAGCACCTTCCCATACCTCAAACCAAACTCGAGAATAGTGTCGTCATCATTTCCCGAAGTTTCGGAGTAAGACAATGTTACCTCTACCCTCCCCTGACTTGAATTCTTTGGACTTTTGTGTCTGGGGAGCGCTGGGAACCAAGGCTTGTGCAGCTCCCCACCACAATGTTGACTCTCTCAAGCAGTCACTTGAGAAAGAACGGGCCAAAACACCTCAAGAAACACTCCGTACCTCTATTGAAAGTTTCCGGCGATGACACGAGAATGTTGTGCTGACCAAGGACGACCACATTGAAAACTGATGTTTTAAATTAAATTCTGAAACCATAGTAAACGTCTTCTTCTATTTCTGTTTCACTGAATGAATTCCCCTAATTATAATTAGCATTTAATTTCGTTCAAGGACTTTCAGCCCACTCTGTACAATACTCAGCCACAATGCAGCAAAATCAAGTATGGATACAAATATAGCATGTCTATTAATAAATTAAATGTATTCGTAAATTAACGTTGCAATCATTTGAATTATTTATCCATTTTACTCAACGTGTGTCATATATTTATATTCATTTTGAAAGTAGCGCTACATGACAGGAATTACTATTTTGATTTTTGAAACGGTGTACGAAAAGTTTCACCAAGTGCACACGTGTGATCTTGACGGACATTATCAAACGCGGGATAAATAAACACCTAAGCTCGCTAATTATTTACATTAACAATCTGGGCTAGGGTTTTAAGTCACCGACTTCTAAACGTTTCAACTTGCCTAAGGAACTGACATGACTCGGGTTCTAGCTCAGTTAATTTCAAGCGTATCATTAGTTGGTGATTGAATGATGAATAGCTCCGGTATTTCTTCCAATATGTATCGTACTTTTGACTATTATGGTCGTATTATTACCCGAGATGCAAATTTCTGGTGTGCATCTTCCACGACCCGTCCAATCACGCCGACGCACCGTCCAAAGCAGGGCAATAACTTTCGATCTGCGCTGCATAAGCAAATGTTGTCGGGAGCGGTTGTAGTGGTTAGTCGTAATATTTGTAGCGTTCATGTTAATACTGGTGGTGTAAGTAGTAGTGGTGGCCCCTGACGTGATGAGAATGTTATGAATAGCGTAATATTACGTATAATATTTACAGTGTTCATGATAATCCTGGTGGCAGTGCATGGTTCTGGTGGTGATGGCTGTGTGCCCCTGACGTGATGAGAAGAAATGAAGCTTCGAGCGCGGTCTCATCGCGTGCAGCAAGCCAATTAGCTATCAGTTCTCTTGGCAACTACTAATCATGTATTGATTAGTGACTCCTTTTTCACTAATGTCGTTGTTTATTTTGCAATGTCATTAATGAATTGGATATTTTCACGCACACATGTTTTATCGATGTCTTCAGATTATTTGTTAGTTGAATGATCTTTGACGACCAAATTCGGTGGAATTAATGAACGTCCAATGACATTTTTGTTATCACGGATGATTTCGTGATTAGAAGTCGCTCTCACATAATTAGTTGTCCGGATCCATATTGAAGGTGGATGAAACTCACCTATGATTAAACGAAGACCTCGAAATGTCATTAATATAGAATCAAAGTCCTATTTACGTGGGGTTGATATAAATAACCAGATATGTATTTACCCATAATTAGGGAAATTGACTTGACGTATCAGATCCAAACAGGACTCTTACATGAATTAAAATTGGAAGACTTTTCCCGCGGTAGCAAAAAAAAATCTGAGATTTCCGATTTTTTTCATCTGGACGACCGACACTTCAACCGATACAAAAGTGAATATTTCAGTATCGGGTTTTCGATGATGCAAAGGCCTAATTTTTTCTTGCTCACGTGGGAATGAACCATACATTACATTGGTTGAAATTGCTGATCTGATATATATTGACTTTGCTGTGCTGTACTTTCTTTCCAATGTGTTCGAAAACGAGGCTAATGTTTACTTCATTCGCGCAAGTGACTAATCGAAAACAATTGAAATTACTAACACTACAGTCTGTCATCCAGAGTGTTTTCTATAGAACTCGTTAATTGCTTGAATATCGTGTTCTTGTTATCGTTGTCTAGGTTCATGCCCAGTCCACGTAAACACGATTTACCGTTTATTACTTCATTAAAATTTTCTGTGCTTTTGACTCTTCAATGAAACTGTAAAACGAAATAAAACGTGCATAGCTATATTCCTACCCTATGATTTGACTTCGAATTAATTGAACTAAAACTCCTCCACCATATTTTCCGTGATCGACAAATGGGACATCTGAAGTTAACATCGAACCAATTCAACATTTAAAAAATTATCTTAGAGTTGATTACAAACTGTGTTCATACTCGAGAATCAAGCAGTCGAGAACAGGAAGATAGTGACCGATGAGGAACCAGAAGAGGCTCTTTTGCCTTCCGTCGCCACAATTACGCGAGTACGAAAATGAGACCAACGAAGCCGCCCCAACCTGCTGCAGTGAGCAAAAATGTGAACCTCCGACGACTACTGAACAAAACATAAATTATTCCCAAATATTGTATTCCTCTTTGATTGCACTATCAATAGTTAAAATTCAAAAACAGTGAAGAGATTTTTTCGAATAATTTTCACTTGAACGTACGTGCAGTTGGCTTTGCATCTCGTATTTTCGTTAAATTCAATCCATTTTTGGTTGGTCGGTGCACCAAAATCCTTCTTCGGAAGCACCCTCATTCCCGCCGATAATGCTACACGATAACTTAGGCTCCATGGGCTGTCTTCGAGTGGATGCAGGACCGGGTTCAACTTCTGACCCATCTAACTTGTGGCGTTGCTCCGCCGAATGGACGTCGTTTGCCTCTAAAGTTGGCTGCATCAGATCGTTTCCCACACTCATTTGAATAATGAACCCCAGGAAGGATGATACCAGGCCTCCTATCTCTGATTCCAAATCTATTTTGCACATTAGAGAAAAGTTCTGCAAACCAAGTCAAGTTTAGGCAGTGAAAGATTCACTTGGCTCGGTGACAGCAAAATAGGGGTGTCGTGATTAAGTCTTAATGTTTCCTTCTTACCCTCAACTCGAATTAAATTTTGATTTCGCGTGAGATTTTTCACGGGAACCATTGACCGACACATTTATCAGCGCCCTCTGGTGTGCGGGGCAAAATTTGACATTTACAAAGCGGTATTTAAAAGTCGTTCTTCTTTTTGAAATTAAAATTCGATTCGCCACTCTGCGTTCAATATCAATTGCAAATTGCGTTTGGGTGACTCGAGCAAGGCCGGTCATAAGGAGAGCTACAAGGCACCGGCCTGGAAGTCGAGCGACATTTTTTATATTCGTTCGAACCTGATTGGAAAAGTGAACTCGCCTGACTTCGGATTTTGTCAGGTTCCGCGGAGTTCAGTGGGAAGGCTACATAATCATTTATGATTATCGTATCCGAATCATATTATGATTACATAATTCGATAATACAAATTTCCATTCTGAAATTATAACGAACATATTACCTAATTACACCATGCTATTACGCACACATACATGTCAAACAAGTAGATTCATTCTACGAAAGAACGCATACATTTTTAGGAAACATAATAACATTTTATTTATAAACCTGTGGAGATATTATTGAAAATCGGTCTGAAGAGGCCTTTCCTCTCAATTGAGGCCTTTTCCAATTGGCAAAACTTATTTCGAACGTAAAAAAGGGTATTTGAAGCGGGCGCATGCACTTTAACGAAGCTCATATCTTCAAGGTCTTAAGATTGAAGCCCGCTGTGGAACATCTCTTTTGTAGAGCCACGCTAACCTGCAGACGTCTGTAACTCGACCAGTTATTCTGATAAAATCACAGGTGTCAGTCGTCACCTTAAGCGCATTTTCCCACGTGACGTAGTTATGTGCTCCTCATGTGAGCTTAAACCATTCTGAAACATCTTTACGCGGTAACGCGGTGTCCATTCTCTCTTGAAAATCTTGAGTGAATTTATTAATGTTATGAGAAAATTGCTCTTCATAGCTTTTTTCTCTATCGTTCCATAGAAGTGAAAGAACTTAAGATAGCTTTGATGAAATAAGTAGTGTCATCCCTTCGGGAAATTTTTAAAGTGCGAAACCTTGCTCACTTGAACGTACAAAAATGCCCATCAAATATCAGAAAATTACACCAAGCTCCTCCGATCTGTCCCTTTTAGTCGAGAAGTAGGACTGTATCTCGACAGGTGTTACATGAATGATAATGCCGGTCTACAGACATGCACTCAGTCATGTTGAGTCACAACCTGTGGTGATGGCACGTATCAAAGCTACGGAGCTTGGACGTCCTAGGCTGCAATACGTGGTCGCAATTTCCCTCCCACGTGCGTGAGAAGACTCTAGGGATGATGGCCAGGTAGAAGACCATTTCTCTGCAATGTTGTGGTGGCTATCAATAGTATGACCTTATTTCACCTATTGATAAATAAACTGCATCAGATTCGAACAAAAGTAATTTAAGTTTCCTCGAAAATTTGTGTGTTCTCATTTATTGAATTAGGCGTTTTTGTTATCGGTTGAGAATGCTAGAATGATTAAATGCTCTTATTTCTGGCTGATGAAGTATGCATTTTCTATCACACGAGAAAATATATCTGTCCAGTAATCGGTAGAAAGGCTTCAGGTAGAAACAATAATATAGAAGTTGGTAAATTATTGAAGGAGTTGTTCGATGCCTTTATTAAGATGGTATTCGACAATTTTAATTTTGAAGTTATCTCCACAACGCATCACAGATAAGTACATTTCAGAGATAAAAAATAAAAATATAAGTACAAGAACCTCCCGGATTTGCTCGCCACCGGAAATTGGACTTTCCATTTTTTGATGCTAACTTGCAGTCAGGTCAGACTCAATGGCTGTCTCCAGGTGTGAACGTACATCATGGTAAAATCACTTTAACGCACCTCATCATATAATGTTGATCGTTCAATTAATTCATCGAAGGGTATGTAAGCTACCAGTACTTTATTCTAATCTTCGATGAATGTTTTTATTCGAAAACAAAGATTACCGCAGACTTTCTTCGTTGCCGTGAGTCTTTATAAAATTCTCTGCCATCAGCTTCACCCAAACAAGGTTTTGTTCACGCTGAGATACTTGCAAAGTCCCTGTGAGGCATTACATGTTTATTTTTTCTAAAAAAAACAAGTATGCTTCTTAGCGTTTTTTGCTAAACTTGATGTTTTTTCCTGCACCCGCCGATAATCTTCTTAGTGACATGCCTGAGTCAGTAGCGAACACTGATACACATCGCTAATAAATTTTAACTTTCAATCTAAAAGTAAACTCGTTCCTATATATTTATGTTTTTTTCAGTTTTTATGTGCTTTGTTATATATGAATACTCTCAAAACATCAAATAGTTCAAAAATGTTGGAAGAAATAAATTCTTGTTGGATCCTTTTTCCAGATGTGTTTTGTCATGAACATGAGCTGAATTTATCGCAGGCATTTAAAATAAGAACAAATCTGCGTTCAATAACCCAAAATGACGTCTCTTTGACAACATTCAAGTTCATTTTCATATGAACGTGAGCATGAAATTTTTCTTTTTCTAATTTATTCATGCTTCTATAACCTATATTAATAGGAGCATGAAAAATTTGAAGCTACAACAATAATTTTTTCACCTGCTGAGTCCAAATAGCTCTGAAAGTTCGTTCCACTTCAGGGCTCCCTCTAAAGATCCTTCTCTGATTGCGCTCTTAGCATACTTTTTGTCTAACCAAATTTTGTCTAGCCGAGCACTTTATTCTCGGCATTCAAATTTTGTGACTTCGTTCTTACACGTCTAAATTCGTCGAAAATTCCCCACCTAAAATACTTCTTATGGTTTGCCTTTAGAACAACTGCGCTTTCTTCTTCATTATCTCTCACCATTACAACACCTGTCAGTCCAGTCAGTAATCGCTAAATTCTTCATCTGAATCAGCTACCTGAGTTCCATTATCATTAACAAGGCAATTGATTCCTGCTCCGTTTTCAAGCTCTCCCTATTTTATCCATGGTAATACTCTTCGGTTTTCCCTCAACATTTTTAACGCATGCTGCTGAAACTCCAACTTCGATTAATTTAATTTGTTTCTCCGATTTCAAATTAAATAATATATTAATACCTTGTAAATTTTTGTTTTGTTATCAAACAATCAGCAATTAGCAAAAAACGCATCTAAAACTTTATTGTTTCACCATGTCATATATTAACTATGTTGCAAGGGTGACAAACTTCTTTTGGGAAATTCATGCGAATGAGCGCTCGTGCAGTTATCTACATGCATTGCCCTTTCGCTGATCTCTTTGCCGAGATTACACCTCCTACTCTTCCCTTGGCTGAGAACTCCATTTCTCATTCTTGAGCCTATGTTAGACACCGGTTCCAAACACTGGTCGGCCGTGAGCAAGAATGCACCTCCTGTTCATTACAGACTTTGTAACAAGTTTCCAATCTTTTACGCTCCTTAATTAACTTTAACTCAAAGTCGAATGCTCGAGTACTGGTAAGGAAGGAAGCGGGAAGTTCACGTGCTGAACGGTGGTGGTTTGTTCCTAGACGCTAGGACTGCTCTCTAAACGGCACTAGACATCCTCGGGTCGAAATAGGCCTCTAAAGTTCTACTTGTATAGTCCTCCATGTCAGTGAGGTAATCAAGAAGCTAGCTAGGTAGCCCCGCTTGCTGAGCTTTATCCTCTGCTAAAAGTGCGCAAAGTTTGTGTTTTCAAAATTCTTCCTGGAATTTTGCTTTGAATTTTTTTACACCAGATTTAGTTAATTATCAGAATATATGTACAGGTATTAGGAGGAAAATGAGATATCGTACATAACTTAAAAATTTAATATCAAATTCTCATCGGGATGTAATTAAGTTATAGGAATGCAAACTTGCCTTTCGTTTTAGTTTTCACCTGATGAATTTGAGGGATGAAAATCAATTTACGGCGTATCTCAGTTGTTTCAGTGTACGCAAAACTCCATCATACAAGATTGAAATCAAACTTTCCGCATTGGGAACCAATTTTAATGCCAGTATCTCTCCGCAATGCCTGAAATGTCGAGGGAGCTTAGTGGTAGTTTATTAAAGTTCAAATTTTCCTCCCGTTCCTGTACAGCCGAAAACTCTCTTTAAAATACTTCTGCAAAAACACGGGAGTGGAAGAATCGTTTGAAACATGGTCGAGTCTGTCGCTCGCAGACTATTCCATTAATTAGAGAGCTGAAGGCCAGAACAAAACAAGTGCGAGCAAAAATCTTTCAGTTACCTGAATTCCGCTTTGATATCATTAATTAGAGTGATGTAGTGACTTTGGAGGTACCTTCGCTCAAAACGATTGATTTGTTGGCACCGAAAACTTTGAACTCGAAACTTTCAGTACGAAAAGTGAGTGAACTTTACTTTCTTTCGACGTCCTTCTCGGATGGAGGAGGCTCCGTGTTCGTCTCCTGAGCCAGTCGTTGTGAAGCTTTCCGATGGTAACAATAGGGCCGAACGCCTCTATACGATGCGATAATGAGATAAGGTAATAACATTACGAATGTTAAAAGTTATACATTAACGGCGATGAAGGTGGTACGCGTTTCTTACGTATTTATCTACACTTGCATGTCTCATGGCGATGTACCTCGAAAAAAGCACTAGCGTAGTGGTAGACAGCATGGGAATAGTAAAACTAATTGCTACATTACCATCAACGAATGATCATTTTTACGTCAACGTATTCTTCTAAAAGTCACAGTGCATTTTCCTGATTATATTTTTGATTTTGAGAACATCATTAGATTAAAAAGCGTGTGGCCCCGGTTCTCGCCAGACGGTATAAATTATTATTGACTGGCGAAGCAAAATCTCCAGTGAACGGGAATCGTTCTCATACGTTGAATAGTTTAAAAATTGTAATACATCTGTCATAAAATCTGTTTCAATCACAAGAATGATGTTTGAAAATAAATAAAATATAATTCAAGACTTAGGCTGTAATTTGTTTTGTATGAAAAATTAGGTGTAGCCTTAAGTATACGCTTCATGAACTTACATTTGAGATCTTACGAAAAACTAGTAGCCTTCCTGTAGAAGTGGTTTTTGAAATTCATACGAACGTTGATGTGTTGATCGATCATGATGCATATTTTTTTCAACAGCAGTGCTTGAGATTCTATTTTTTTTAACGCTCACATTCTATAATCAAATGAGCTGTTAGTGGACATATCACTGCAGGGTGATTTTCAAGCCCCCTGTATCATGCACAGAATGTAAATTACAGATTTTTTTAAATGATCCCTTAAAACCAAATTAATGTAGTTAAATTTGTTTAAACGTGCCTAACTAATATAAGTATTACGTGATGTCATTCCGCGCTCGTAGACTTACGGTGGCGTTTCAGAAAAGTGAAGTCAGGAATTGTTAAAGAATGTCAGCACATTATAAACACGAACGAAAACATGCATAGGTCTGTTTTGAATTCTGTATAATGATGTCGGTTAGAGTAGTTTAAAAAGTCCTGAATAGGTGAGTAACAATGGCAGAAAAAGCTCTTCTAAGCTTGATCAATATGAATGATGTGGAATTATGTACATACATCAGAGGTAGTAAAAGAACTTTAACGTTCATGAAATTTTAGTGCCGATATAGTGTCAAGGTTGATCATGACCAATAAATTTCTTGTCGTTGAGGGGAATAATAACACAAAATTTTTAATGAACTTGTTGGTATGATCCCTACTATCAAATTAATGCTTACAGTTGATGTAGTACAAACATTGCTGAAAACTGAATGCAAATTCGTCACGTACTTTTCACTTTTACTTTTTACTTTAGGTTCCCAGGACGTCTTCAAGACGAAGCTGGATAACTTCCTACAAACTATCCCCGACAGGCCTCCCTTGCCTCATTATTTTCAAACGGCAGAGGGAAACGGCCTCATTCAACAGCTCGCTGATCTGCGAAGGCACACCATGCACACTAAGCGGCGGCACCCCAGTGAGGCCTCGGTGTGACGGCCGGAACTTTTCCAAGTACATAATTAGTCCTGGAAGACTGACCGGCGACACGACTTCCTGTAGCACGAATTGAGGTCGACATTTCTAGTACCGTCTCGCTCTTCCGCGATTGAATCTGCGTGTTTTCAGGCGAATTAAAAAGTTTGGCTGCGCAAGGGCGTAGTAGTTCCGGCTCTTTCCGTGCCAATTACAAAGGAGACGAGTTCTCGGAGATGAAGCAATTGGCAACTTGTCGGCCCGCATGCTACTCTCAATTCAGAAACTCCTGTGCATGCTCTGCGCTTACAAGGAATGGTTATCAAGTTTTCACTTGTTTCGATACTCTACTCCATTAATATCTTCTAATGTTCCGACTATAAAAAATTTAATTAATAGAAAAAGGGGCCCAGTTTCAACATTTGTGTTCTATTAAATTTGGAAATCAAAGTTAATGGGATGTATGGGATTCATTCATCCGTGTGTGTTTGCAGGTACTGAAGCTTACAACTTTACCTCAGGTTGAAGCTAACAGCGGCAAGTCGAAGTTCTTCTTCGCTCGTTTTGATGTACTTGATACAAGACTGAGTTTCATTCACAAATAAAGAATTCAATGCATTTTCGGTCGAGAAAGAACTCATTACGGATATGTTAACGAATGATTTTTTCCAACTTCATGAGTCTAAAATTGTGCTAAGAGAAACCTCGATGTACAGATGCTAGCTGCATCTAAGGAGTCAAACTTGGCCTTGAATACGTCGGAAAGTACTATCTTTAACATTATGTTTGCTCCCAAAAAGTATTATCATCAGACTTCAGTTTAATGATGTTCCACATTATGTTTAAAACCAAGTAAATGATATAAATTGTTACGTAGAGTTAAGCTCCGTAGGATACCGGTCGTCGCGGTATATTTTCTTGGTTGTGCGTATCTGAAGCAAATATAGATGTTTTTCCTTTATGTTGTTAGAATAGGAGAGACTACACTTATATATTACCTATAATAACAATAAAAGTACTTAAGTGTCTGCATTAAAAAATAACTTTTAGAAAAAATCAAACGAAATGAAGAAGTTTCAGTAACTTACCACGCTGAAAAGACTTTTACCCAGCTCTTCAAGTCATTATTGTTTCTCACAGCAGCTTCGAAAATGTTTTTGAGGATTTTAAAGAGCCAGTTTCCGTGATGTAAATCTGAGATCTGTTCTTCAGTCAACTGTGAGTATTTGGATTATATGATCCGTCTCTGTCTTAGATCATGAGTGGATCAACGGCCTTTTTTTCTTGAGAGCTTTTTACACCAAATGATGCTAAGAGGAGAAGGCGGTGGAGGAGGGAGAAATATGTACATGTATAAAAAACGGTAGCATTACGTGTGAGTTCGATTTTCAAAACAAGTATTTTGAAACTCGAACTAGCTACTGGACTAGCAGTGATAAAATACGAAAATTGTGACTTGCTCTCGAAAGACATTGCGTGTGTTTTTTGTCCGGTGCTCGATTTCCTTTCTCTGAGTTCCAATTTTTTTCCAATTCCCTCTTCAAATTGACTCGACGGTTTTGTTGAAACTTCCACACTGCATTTTGCATCAAATCCTGCTTGTGAGTACATTTTTCTCATAAAAGTTTACCCAGACTGGGGTTCGTATGAGTAGCATGGAGCAATGATGAAGTTTTCAATGCACAAATTTCATGGTAGCCAAGGTAAAATGTAATAGCATGTCGGAGCATCTGCAATTACAAAGTTTAGGTCTTAAGCGACTATTATTTCCGACTTTCTGGCGCAATTATGTCGCGTATATTCTATCAGTCGGAGAGCTTAAGCAGTCTGTAGAGGTCCCTGGAGCCGCTAGTTCTGCCAGTGCTCCAAGCTTGTGTCTCCTTCGAGCCCCACAACTTGGCTCGTTTGTCCAACAACTCTTGAAAGTTCAGCAACGCGACTTGCTAGAATCTGCCTGCAGCCTTCTTGGCCTCTAGACCTGGGACGCTCGTTCTGCTCTCAGGCCTGGGCGATGAGTCTTACAAATGCAGCACATTTGCCTGCCTTGCTAGCTTTGTAAAGGGAAATAAGCTTCGTCCAACTCCTGTGACGACGCAATGACGTTGAATGTAGGCATTAGCAAGCGAATTGCTGAACCGTTCCTCGGCGAGTCAGGTTTGCGGTGGCGTTCACGAAACATAGACACACGGTAGAAACTTTTCTCCCTTCTGTTCAAAAATGAAATATGATTGCAATTCTGCTATCACCCAAAATCGTTCCTTTTGTTTCTCGTATTTCTGTCATTTGGGAACGTGAATCGTAGTTTCTCGATAAATAGATAGCTTAAAGATCTGTAATTTGGCTCTCATCTTAACTTTGCAGATTCCCACGATTCACTATTTAGGGCTGATCTTCAGTGAGTGATTTTACGGCTTCTACTGATTCAAAAATATTAACCCATTGAAAATGAAGACATTTGAATCAAGAGTGAAGGAAAAATTGTATGAAATTTGTAAAAATTGAATTTAGTTTATTCTTGATATAAATTCTGTTTTACAGGCCAACTGAGAAATAATATTCGTTCACCGAAAGTCAAATTCTTCATTGCATCTACCCTGGCATGAATATGACCAACGACCCGCAGTCCCTGGTTTTGCTCGGCTTAAAATTTGAGACACTGGAACAGATACATCCACATTTTCGTGCATAAAAGCTTATTTTGCCGCGTCAGTGTGTCTCTTGACTGCAATTTCTCCGTGCTAGGCAATTTTACATCATGAACAGTTTTAGACTTCGATAGAATAAAACCTTATTTCCCAAATGTTTATTAATTTAGTCATTTGCTACAGTGTTTATGTTCATATTTTTCTGTTGTCACATAGTTAGTGACAAGGATCGCTGACCAGGATCAATATCAAGAGTATTATATTATCGTTATCCAGCATCCTACGTGTGGTAGATAGTAGCACTTGAGTTTATTTAACAGGATATACACTCATTCTTGATTTGTCTGTTAAATTATGAAGTAGGGTGCTCGCATTATAGTGAGACGCTTCGAAACGCAATCAATTTGCCTGTATTGCAGAAATTTACATCGAAGCAGCTAAGTTATGCAACTGAGATAGCCTGCATTGCGATGAAAGAGATAATAATTGCAAATGGTAAACGAGAAATATTTAATGTAATTTATTTCATTTTATCGAATTCATTTCCCTTCTGTTGTCTGTGAACTCTAACCCTTCGTATTGTTCTAGATGAAAACTATTCATACTCTGACATCTCAAACTAATCTTGCAACTGGTCATTTTAATCCTGTCGGGAACACACGTTTTATGGCAGGATTAGGTTTCCGGAGGATCTGGAATTGTTTGCTTCAATAACCTTTAACGAGTGCTAATCTAAGGAAAACTTTTCGGATTGAAAGTTTTATCACCGAAGTCATAATCTCTAAAGCTGCAGTAGAATTCTGGTTCAACACCGTCATAGGTTTGTTTCCATTTTTTGCTCAGCAGCACTGAATCCGATGATATCTATACGCCAATCGGAATCATTTACCGTGGTTTGATAATCTGCACCAAGCGCCAATGAACTACATCCAAGTGCTCCGTTCTTCTGCCAGCCAACTGCGACTCCTGAGCAGCCCACGCAGGTGTACGTTTTGATGATGGAGACCATCAAGCTCTTTGAGCTAATATTCAGTTGATAAGAATTACTGTTAAAAAAACATGTGAGCTTTTGGTGTACTGGATTTAACGTTGTCTCAGCAATGATATTCATGTTTCTCTCTGTTACGAAATATAGGCTATCTGAGGTCTGACTGTCTTTTCTATAAGAAATTTATTTGATATATGAAAAATAGACGATGCATTCATATCCGCATCGCTGGTGTTTCAAGAGGCCACTGAAAGTCTCACAATGAACAAATATTGAAAAAGATCTATTACCTTTTACGAAACTCAATTACACATGTGTGGAAGTGGCTGAAATACGGAGATATAAAGAAGTCCATCGAATTTTCAGATGATTTTATTATTCAACAGTTACCTGCAGAGCAAAATCTTATTTATTTAAGTCATCATCACGACAATTTGATCTCTGAGTCGCTCATATTCACTTCAAATTATACTGATAATCTATGAATTCCATCTTGAAAATTGATTAGAGTTAGTAAACCCAGTTGAATCAAGGATATCTCTTAGTTACATGAACTTAGATTCCCTTCGGAAGTAAAGGCAAAGCAGAAAGCTACTCCTCGAAACTCAACTTTGACTCGGAGAGCTGTTAGGGCGGTACTGCTGCTCCCAGGACTCGAGCGCCGACGGCTGTTGCTGCAAGGCAGCTGTCGGGATCCGCTCTGCGTGCTCTTGCAGCAATTAAACGGACCTGAATTGAGCCATTAACCGATGGCCATAATGTCTTCTGCACTAGCACCATAAACAACAACACTGGACAAACATGGATGCAAACAATACCTGCCATATGGTCTGTTCTCTTGTGATCAACTGCTTCATTGTCACGACCAGGTCCGATGGACTCTGCAACATTCGGTTGCTCCCGAGACAAGCTCGGTCAATTTTGTCGAAACTTTGGCTGCAAGCGACCGATAAAAGCTGCTACAAATTTCACGACCTTCTTCACTCACGCCCTTGCAAAGCAGAACATCATTATCATCTAGAGCTACATTTGTGTAAACACGTGCTCGAATATCAATTGATTTGCTCGCTCGTTACGTGTTTTATTGCAACGTTAAGCCTTCGTCAGGCACTACGTACAGGCGTACAGGCGTCGTACGAGTACCGAGCTTGGAAAACTGCCAGATAATTGTTGCGTTCATAGCTAAGCGTTCAAGGCTTCTGATTATTCTAATTTACGGCAATCATATGAGTACATTTCAACAACGACGGAACATAATTTGCTGCTATTCATAATCTTTGGAAAATTAATTAACTTTTTAAAGTAGTTTAGCCAATCAGTTGAATCGATGTTTTAATTGCATGTTTCCTCTCATTTTGCCAATTTCCCTTCGTATAAAAATGACCAACATGAAATTCATTGCGTATGATCCGGCATATTGCAGTGAATATTTCTGTTACGAATGATGAATTTGGATTGTCGAGGCCATTATGACTGACCATGCCATTATGACTGACCATGCCATTATGACTGACCATGCCATTATGATTGTCCATGCCATCAGGATCGTCTATGCCATTATGATGGCCCATGTCATTAGGATTGTCCATGCTATTATATGATCATCAATGCCATTAGGATTGTCCATGCCATTAGGATTGTTCATGCCATTAGGATTGTCCATGCCATTAGGATTGTCAATGTCATTATGATGAAGGACGCCATCGCGTTTGCTCGTAAGAGGCCTCATGAGGAGTTCTTACAAAAGTTAAGATTTTGAGTACGAAAATTTCAGATTTAGCCTCCTCAAGTTATTAAATGTAGCTCGTACAAAATTACTCTTAACAGAAGTGGATGAAAGTGGATGAAATTTACTAAGCTACGTGTTGTTACAGAACTTAAATTAGTTTTAAATTACCGTTATATTGAATTATACATATGAATTGTGGTTGAATGAAATTCACTCGTGGCAGTGCGCAGTGGTGGACATCAGCTACGTACATTCTCTACTTGCAAGAGCTCAAACTACATATATTCAGCTTTTAGAGGAGCATCACCCCAAGTTACTCATTAGGAAGACCTGGCTACACGAGGTCTCCGGAGATACCTCTAGCTCTCTTCGCTAGACCTGAGGGCCGTGGCCGAACACTCATGTCTCTTACTTTTCTTTGAATTTTTCGAGTCGAACACACCGTAGTTTTGGACCTGTCGATTTCTTGGGTGACACGGGATCACTTAGGCGTCTCAATGAAGAATTAGACTGGTTTGTATAGGGTGGCAAGTGCGTGAGAGGTTACAGTGTAGTAGAACACTGGGGACGGCGAGGCACTCTAGCTGATTGGTAGAGCAGCTCGATGTCTCTTCCTGCTGTCACTCACAAAGATGTCAAACAGGGTCTCTGTCAGTCTGGATCTCCACTGTAACTCATCTGTTAAATGGCGTTACTTCAATCACTGCGTAAGTTTTTTTTCAATTCTTTTTTCTCCGTATTAAAGAGGATTAGGACTTCGATTTACGTGTGCACTAAAGGCGAATGAATTCAGTATTTTTTGAATGAAATTCTTCGATGGAGTAAATCAGGTCGTTTGACGTCAGTTTCTTTATAAGACTATTTCATCTTAAGCTTTAAAAGTTTGCTTCAGTAGAAAATGCCTGACCTTTTTAAACACCGCCACCAACTTTTTTCTGCCTCACCCCTGTAAACTCAAGGCAAATCTGAGAAAATGAACTTTTGTGTTTTGTTCGTCTCATGGTTGTGTATTTTGGAATGTTTTGGCCGTCAACACCGACTTATAAATTGGCCTAACAGCTCGAATCACTTGAGAAAATTGTATTATTCAAATATTCATAAATTCCAGCTGTAAAAAATCTCATCAGCTGGAAAAACAAGACTTGGACTAAATTTAATTCATTTGAATACTTCGTTGGAATACTTTTCTTAAAAATTCCTAAGCCAAAGTCGGTATAAAATGATTGTCCTAGTTTAACGCAGCGCTTCTGGCACGATGCTTATCCGTGTAATTTATTGCTTTTCTTGTAGGACTTTTTAAAATTTTTGCAGTGTGAGAATCAATGCTAACAGTGGTTCTTTATTGCGCAGTTCAACAGTCAAAACTGATTAATATTGTTATTGATGCTGGTATTAATATTTCTGTAAATAATACTGCTGTTATTATTACTATTATGCGTTATGATCACCAAAGTTAGTATGTCTGACACTAGTCGGAACATTTAATGAAGAATAAATGTACAGTATTTTCTACTTCGCTGCTACTATTGTAATCTTTTAGGAAGGCAAATTATGGCTGTATATTCTTTTCCAAAGAAAATGTTTGAGGTCATCTACATTCCATTTCAGCAGTATTGATGACTATCCTTTGCGAAGAAACTGCCCCAATGTCCACGTCTGCAATTATCTAATCCCATCTCTCGTATCAAATTTGTACTAAACGTGTTGATGACGTTCGCTGTCTCCAGAACATTTGTACCATGTGGAAGATGTTGTCAAAATGTTAAGATTCGAATCGATGATAGTGCTTTTTCTTGAAAGTAGACTCGAAGGACTGGTACCTTTCAAATAACTTACAATATTACTGAAGCCATGTCCCTTTCTTTTGTGGTGTTCCTTGAAGTAAACCATTTATCATCCTAAACATTCCTCGAAAGAGAGCCTTTTCAGGCGAGCTCCGAAAAAGCGACGATCCCGACATAATGCGCGCACCAAGCAAACCAAACTCCAGAACAAAATACCGGCAAAAGAGGAGTGAGGGAGCGCGAAGTTGCGGAGAGATATATTGTCGCCTAACTTTTGCTGCCGGGGCTCATTTTAGTGCCCAGGTTTCTTCATTTGCTGAGGCTGCCTTGACCGGTGAGCGTCGTGCCCTGTTCCCCTTGGTGGGGCCTCGCATGGCAGTCAACGGGTCTGACTCTTGTCTTTACGGCTGAGGCCATGGCAGGCAACGGGTCTGACTCCTGTCTTTACGGCTGAGGCCACGGCAGGCAACGGGTCTGGCTCCTGTCTTTACGGCTGAGGCCATGGCAGGAAACGGGTCTGGCTCCTGTCTTTACGGATGAGGCCTTAAGAAAAAATTGGTGAGCCACGAGTCTAGCTCCTGTCTTTGCAGTTGAGGCCTTGATCAACCACAAGTCCAGCTTTTTCCTCTCAGTGAGATTGTTGCAAATCACGAATTAGACTTTTATGCATCGCTGAAGACATGACAAATTGTATTATTTTGCTTTTATTGCTGTCGAGATTATGAGGAACCATTAACCGTTTTTCGACTCTCATTTTGAGGCTGTTGCAAACCATATCTTTAACTCTAGTCCTGAGATTTGAACTATGCCAAGCAATGATTCTAGCTTCAATTACCACGGGCAATGTTATAGAGAAAAATAGTCCCCCCGCATTTCACCTTTTGTTGCTATGATGACAGTGAACTCCAAGTGCCTCAGTGAGCAAAGTTTGGATAACTTAGAAGTTGATCAAGATTAAAATGTTCCAGTGTAACCAATTAACCTCTAGGGTAGAAAATATCCAGCACCTTGCTTGGAGGTACTGTTATCATTTTTGGTACGAGTTTCAGTACTTGGGGTGTTTTCTACTTGATTGTCTTGACTGTGGGTAAACAAATTGTTCCTCGTCAAACATTCATCAAAATCTGCCGACACCGAATAATATTTACAATAAACAAAAGCAAGCAGTCATTGCTTGTGTGTTTTTAAAAAAACAGACCAGGCTAGAGGCTCTCAGTTACATCAGTCTCCCAAGTGTTTGTTAATGTCAACGTGCCGCGTGAAGACATCATTTGAAGAGTTATTTTATAGCACAAGATGAAGATTAGGTCAGCTCTCATCCGTTAATATTTCTGAATCAAAAGTGGGTGACATGTAATCGTGAGTCATTTCCCGGACAACTTAAGGTATCTAAAAGCCTACCGAGAATTGTATTTAAAATTTGTTCGTAAAAAGTCAGTATTGAAGGAATATTGAACTTCACTGACCAGAGGAAATAATAACTCAGGGGCTGATCTCCGTTTCAGGGCTATTTAAATGAGTCTGAGATCTGTTCCGATTGCAGTTTGATCTATTTAGCTGTCTAAACAGTTCCTTCCTTTAAATATCAAATCTCGAGTGACTCAACACGTAGAAAATCCTTCTCGTATATTTCTATCTCAAATACATTCACGTAAAATTTAGCAGCAGGCTCGGCAACGATGTAGACACTGGCCCAGGATCCACAGGATCTTCTCGTCGGTTACTGCCAGTGTTGGTGGGAGTCTGGCAGGCACACCATCTGTCTGACCCTAACTGGCGATTGTCATGCACGGCGAACCTCAGGCACACTGGGGCTCCTCCCATGCGTGCTCTTTTGTTGCTTTCTGTAGGTGCCTCACCCGTGAATAATCCTGATATTTGGTCATCGTAAAGCGAGTCTGCGACTGACCCGAGAGTAATTGGGCTCAGATGTTTCTTATGCGCTCTTTCCTAAGTTTTATGGGCCATGACCAAGCGCCCTTGGTCCTATTTCATTCTCATAAGCGAGCCAGACAGTCGCCTAATAAATCCTTGTTACCTGCCGTTGCAGTGTATACGTGTCTTTTATTTCCTTAATAATCCCTAGCACGCCGTGATTGAACTCTGAATCGACAATTTTGAACCGATGTAATACGATAAGTTCAAGTTCCGATGGATGATTTTGTTGATGACTCATCCTCAGTATTCGTTTCTTTCCCCTTTTAAGCAGTCTCAAAGTTTCCTCTTGATCACCAGGGATGAAAATATTTCGGCAGTCAAAAGGGAGAGTCGGAAATGTATTTTCATTGCATTTGTTATACGTTTTCCAGGTATTATAATAAAGGCATCAGTACATCCCCTCGAAATTAGTTGAATTGATATCCAAAAACTAAATTTGGTTAGAATACTTGACATTGATGTTTTCCTCAATAATTTTATCGTCTTTTGCATATTATGCGACCGTAATAACATGAAGTCCGATTTTTATGTAAGTTTCTAATAAGAATTCGATGACGACCGTTAAAAAACTGTATAAATGTATTCTAAATAATGCAAAACTATTCCTTCATGATACTCTTTTTAGAAGATAAATGGAAAACAATATCGTAAAGGAATAGGAAACTTGAGATTTTAGTGATTTTTTGAATATCAAACAATTAAAGAAGACATCAAACACATCGACCGACTCACAGAGCAAGATTAATATTCTTTCAAAGCTTAGGAGGTAAATATTGAAGTATAACTGAATGGATAAGCCGCCGCAAGACTGACGATGATTCTTTTTTGGTTATTAAAGAATCTCTTTGAATCACCCTTCCATCTAAAAACTACATCAGTGCTATTTCACATTCATCTACTTCAAAATATTATTTTAAATTGTATTATTAATGAACGAATAACTGTTCCGTAAGCGTATTGTGTTCACTGAAAATATCAATCTGCAAATATTGTGTTATACAATTTTTTAATTTGGTTTAGCTATTACTGCAGAACTTGGCTGTCTTCTCATTCAGTGAATTAATGTACGAAAACTCATAGCAACAGTCCATTTACTTAATCAAAAGACTAGCAAGTAAACTATTTGAGGAAACACTGGTTTTCACTTCGAAAATTCCTAAAATTTAATTAGAATCGTGCCATCGTAATCGCATCATCATGAAATCTCGGCTAATTTCCGTTCTTCTGCCCAAAATTTTCATTTAAAATTTCTGAATCGCACGTGGCTCCGAACTTTTCCGATCTACTGTCACCCAAACGCCTTTCGTTAGCCCTCGATTTCCGAGACTGCAGATTTTGTGGCCATGCAAAACAGAAATAAAAACTCGAGTAAGAAAGTAATTAAAACTTGCGCAGCAATAAATGCTGACGCTGAAGCTCCACAGCTGCCTGACACCGCCAACCTGCCGCACGCTGCGGTAGGTCTGACCCCGCCAGCGATGCTTCAGGGTCCAGTCGCTCCTGTGCTGCAAGCAGGGCGTCCTTCTCACCTCGCGGGCCCCTAGCCGTCTGCTCATGCTTCTACTTTTTCTGTGAGTTCTCGTTCATGGTAGAAAAATAGTTTTGGCTTGAAAATGGCATGAATTTCAAAAAGGCACGCGTTCTGAGATACGGGAAATTACTGAATGTTTTCGCAGTTTTGGGTTCTGATCGATGCTATAAAACCAGGGAAAAGTTTCCGTGGAAGGTAACCCTAGCTTCGTGAGAGAAGCTGATGAAAGTTTGCAGCATAGGATTAAGGCAAGTTTCAGGTAAGCTGCTGTGCTCCAGGAGAGCACATGTATGCAATGCGTATAGAATTATTACAATGATTGTAAATCCATAACTCAAACCTACACTGAACTTTACCCTAAAATGTACTAGTGTGGCTTGCAGTTTCAGGTTAGCGAGAGTTTCAAACTAAAATTCTTACCAGATCACCTCCCTATACTTTCGTTTGATTTGTCCCAAAATGAATATTACAACAGAAACTAATAACGCAAAAATATATTGAAGTATGAATTATAACGTTATAATGTCTTCTTTACGGGTGTGCACTATTCACATGGGTCCCAGGAGGAATTAGAGATAAACAAAAATTTCTGATCACTATACATACATAAAGAGATATCTTTAGAAGTAATCAGTAGAGAGGATGTCTTTGATCTGAACAAATCCATGACGAATCTCCAGCAACCTTCTTTGATTATGTATGCTGAAAGCAGCAGTGTATAAATTTAATTAAATTCTGGGAAATTTTTTTCGTGATAACTGTGGTTATGAAGGATTAGAACAGTTAATAACCGTGCTGGAGAAGATCATTCAGATTAGCGGTAATATTTGAATTTCAACGAATTTCGAGATGCTTTGTCTCTCGTCAGTTTCAAATGATGGCCTAAAAAATAAAAGCTTGAATTTACTCGTAAGTGTACTTTGCCTGATGGTTCGTCAGCGGTGTGTCACAAAACTGCAACGTGAGTGGCAAAGCGCATAACTATCCAGGCAAACTACAAAAGAAGCTCTTCTGTACTTTCTTGGGCTCCCTTGCTCCTGAGAATATATTGCGCTGCAAATTATCCTGTTTGATTCATTCGTACTTTTTCTGATGTATAAAACTCATTCCGGGGTGAAACATATTCTTTGATCATGTACTTTAACAAAAATATAATATTGAAACTACTTCATCCATTAGAATTTTTCGTTCAAGTCTTACAGCACATTTTAGTTAGTTGCTGCTCTCTACCGTTTTTAAATTTAACAACAGAACAAGGGTTTACAACAGAACAAGGTAGATCTACATACACTTCTGTGCATGCAAGTAAGCCTAATGAAACTTTAGTAAAAAGGTCTGGCTTACAAAAGCCACTTTGTGACGCACCATGCAAGGAGCTTGAATGTCCACTGCATTACACTCGTTTAAAATAAAAGAAAATGATTCTATTCACTGCTTGGCTGAGCCAGCTATGTTCATCGCAGATCCATTCTACAGTACTTTGCAAGCGGTTAATTGCTATGACATTCAGTGCCTTTGTAAAATGTTCTTTATAAAATTGCCATTAGGTTGAGCTATAGTGCTGATTACTGCCTTCGGTGTTAAATCAGTACTTTCATATGTAACAATACCTGACAAGTGTACTACGTTTCAAACTTGTTTTAAAATGAGAACGAGTTGTGGGATCTGCACTGAGATGTGAATACTAAAATAGTTTGAGGATGAGCTGATATTTTGATCATGTTGATTTTTTAACAATTGAAGTTATCGAGTTTTCTGAGTAAATCGAGGGCTCATTGCAGCTGAGGAGGCGCTCAAAAACTCTAGAGCTGCAGAAGTAAGCAAGCTTAGGGTTGCATCTCGCTTTACGACGGTCATTAACTGGCGCTTTTATGAGCACAATTAACTGGAAACTTCAGTTGTTCCATCAGAAGAAAGGCGCCGTCACGTTGTCCAGGATCCCAAGATGGTATGCTGCGCTTTTTGAGCAGGACTCTTACAGGATCTTGGGTCTCAAGCAGGCCGTAGCTCAAAAGCCCGGCGTCTCGCGGGCAGCTCCCGAGTGATTAACTTTCTTCAAGACGGTTCTATTCCCTCGAATTTTCAGTGGAGGCTCTCAACTTTTTACGGCTGATACGGCCGAGTTTTACGACCACCTTATCTATTAATGACGGCCAAATGCTGCTCTCTTTTAGGGAAAAAGGTTTCACGTTCATTTTCTAAAGTAGAAAAGAATTTTGAAGAACGAAAAGATAGTTAAATGTTCGAAGTGTTTACCGTAGAGTTAAAATTACTTCTGCAAGCTAGTGTTTGAGTAAATTATTGTTATATTCTTGTGTTTCTAAGCTTCTAGTTTTCTTATTAATATAAAACGGATATAGACCATTAAAAACAACTACTCTATTGCACGTCGCCAAACAATTTGTCGCTTGCATCTGAAGCCTTCAACACAGACGTCGGAACCGATTATGCACTCATGGATGAGTGACAGAGTCCTGGGAAGGTAATCTAGCTGTCACCACTAACTTCGCGGAAGATGTCACGGATCAATATTGGGAGACCAGGGTTGGACAATCAAGGAATGATCACAGCAGATTATCAGCCGAGGCATCAATGGCTCACGAGATTGCGTGATGCGGATGCCATTGAGGCAGTTATCTGGAGTCAGCTACTGCGGCAGGGCCGTCTAGGGTCCATCTTGATTGTACCTGGAGCCTAGTTTACATTTCTCTTGATAGAAGACTCGATTTTCTCTCAGTCTTCGGCTGTGTTGCTCCATGGAGTCGAAACGACGTGAAAACATTTCTGATTTTAGTAACTGTTCTGTACGAATCTGAATTCCTATCGTTACATTACTCAGTAACAGCATCGGCATGAAACGTGCCGCAAGAATAAGCGCTGACTATGTACCAATCATACATGTTCAAGGAATGTATCCCAAAAACCAGTTTACAGCTTGTTCTGTTATAACTATGGAGTATTATCGATTTCTTTGACTCCACGGCAAGCATTCGCTTTTCCCACCACGCACATAAGGGTTTTGTTTTGGCCCACCACCCACGCAAGAATGTGTTTTCTGGCACGGCCCTGCACTGCAACGTCGCTGACTCTCTACCTACATCATACCACGTAATCGGCGGTAATGCGATGGGGAATGCCGAATAAAATTTGGGCATTGAACCAGTGAGCTAAGAGATCCACCAAAGTTTTGAATTGGCATTGCTGTACTATTGATATACATATAATCCAGATCGACAACAGAACTGTAATTCTATTATCAGTTCTTCGTCAGACGTGTGCGAAAAATCTTGCTGCTATCATGAGCATCGAATATCGAGTCCAGCTATTAGGACAACATTCGTATTTCTAACTTGTTCGCTCATATCCGTCACATCTGATCTTAATTTACTTCGCTTGTCATCAGCTTTCATAATGCTTTATTTTGTACTTGAATTTGAAATTCACTTGAATTTTAGAGCAGGAAGTAACTTTATATAAGGTGGCATAAGACGGCAACAAAATAATTATTCATACTTGTGCAATAGTCACATGTGATCAAGTTTCTCTTTGTCTTACTGGAAAGCTTGTAGCTTACCCTGATGTTATCTAATCTCTTGAAATTAATGACGTCCTGACCCTGAGACAAGATTGAAATTTTCACGTGTGCTCACGTCAAATTGATCATCGTGCTTCACACAAGGGAAGAAAATAAAATTGCATCACAAAGTTAGTGCAGGGTAGCCGTTCTTCCTTTATTTGATGCAGAAACTTCATGCGTATGCTTGTAGCCACAAAGGACTTATGACTATGCATTTCCAAGTTGACAGCTACTCGGGGTAGTGGCATGTTGCTGCTCTGAGGGCTTTAACTAAATATTAACATCACAAGCGAATTAATTTTCTTAGATCTCATGACTAAAGCAAACACGCTGTAACGCCTCCGCTCTGCATCGTTAAACGTCGGCTGTTAAACTGCTAAAATTAAACTTTTTTATCTGATGTTCTTCCACAGAAAACGGATGCTTCTCAATGTTCAGGGTACTGGTTTACACCCACTTTTGTGCTTCGGCTGGGCGCATTTTGGCAGGGTTTGAGAATTTCGTGGCGTTTCATCTTCTCACGAGGAGCATTGAACTTTAATCCTCGGGTTGGCGCGCATGCGAAGGACACGTAAGATGAGACGCTGTGTAGTATCTTCGCTCATTGCTTCCTTCAGGCGCTTAGACACGGACATTTCGCTCTCAGCCTCGATGAATAATACATGGCTTTGGATTTTATTACAGTAGTTTGCATGGTAGCTGCCTTCTAACGCTCTCTCGGACTTGTTTACGATCTTTGCATTATTTGCGCTCGAGCGCCGAACTTACTGCCAGCTTGTTGCTCTCTACGCTTCTTTCGTTCCTATGGAAGAAAATTTTTCTTCTAAATTGACGTGACTGCTCAACATATTAAAATGAAGGTGATGGATAGCTTTCGAGGAGGGCGGGAGAGGAATATTTCGTGGAAAAATTGCTTTTTATCTAGATTCGAGTGGAAGAGAGAGAAAAAGTTCCACCAGAGCGCTATCAGTACACTTTTGATCTCTAAGTTGCAGGTTGTCTCTCCGAATATACTTCAACAACTTCAACTCACTCACCTCACGTCATGGAAAAAGGATTCGCAAAAGCATCCCACTGCGAGACAAATATTTCCTCTCATTTGCTTCTCTCCATCCTAAACTGAAACTGAATGCTCCGCTATCTTATCGCTCCGAAGATAATTATTCCCTGAGGGCAGGTAACTCATTAGCTCTCATTCAGTTCCCCAATGTTTTGTGGCGGTGAGAAAAATGCGCTCTGCAGAGTATAGCAATCACACTAGGGGATTTTTGCCACTAATTACTTGGATCTGCCAGTTAATGAGCACCTCACTCAGTGGCGATTGAGGCTTTGCTGCCTTTTTGTGAGCGGTTTTCCCACAAAACAGTCCAATTTGGCCCGGTAAAACTTCGGATTTGGCACTTAAATGCAATAGATGGTGTGTTTTTAAGCATTTTTAACCCGAATTCCTACATTTTAATTGATACATCTTTTAAATATTAATCTAAGTCGAATGAATGATATCTCAGTTCTCAAACATTACACGCTCTGGAATATAACGTGTAGTCTCAAAATCTACATATTTGTCTGAGTCATAATTAATGTTATTGAAAGAAAAATATTGCGACGAATTTCGAACTTCCAGAGGTTCGCCCTTAGCCATTAATTAATTAGACCATCCCGGCATCATATATCTAGAGCTTTTTGGCCTCAATCACAAACTAAATGCAGATATGTACATGTTGTTCGCAGTTGCAACGTGTACGTGAAATGCTTTTGAGCAAACGACCTGTACTACTTGTCGGGATAAAGGTTGTACCGCTGCAAGATAACGTGAGACAACATCATGTACAAGTCACACCGGAAAAATATTAGAGTTAGGCTTGTCAAAACATTGCATTAAGGGATTTTCATATTTTTCATTCATTTCAAAACGCTCTGAATAGCACTAAAATTTCGAAGAAAATTGGTAAAACAGTCTTCAGTCGCCAACCTCTTGAGTCCAAAATCATCGACTGTGGAAGAATCAACAAGCTGCCTGTTAAATTGCAACTTGGGATTGACGTAAAATGAGGAATGCACTATTGATTTACATTATTTCAATGTTCGATTGTCCCGATAGAAAATTAAACGCAACTCAACCTGGCCGTCACCCTGAGTATCATAAATTCCTGTTCGACAATATTTTCCTAATTTATGGACTCTTAGTGTTGGCATATTATCACAATTTTTTTGTTTTAGTTTGTCAATCCATTTTGTAATGATAAAGCTTGCAGATTTTTTGAAAAGAAATGTTGAGCTACGATTGGAGGTGGGCGATCAACGTTTTGATAAAGTCGCAGTTTTTGTAACTCTTAAGAACAGTGCATGCTCGGTAGCAAACTATAATTTCAATTTTCATATGAAGCAATCATTATTGCAGTGAACTTGAAAACGGCGTCGTGGGTTGGCATTTCTGATTAATAAAATAAACTTCTGTGGGTGATGACTCGCTCCGGTGTCAGAAATTGAAGCTGACAATACTGATTAAAGCACCTGGCTAACAAATGTATGAACGCTTATTTGTTTCATTTTTTCGTTTAATTGCTGTCTTGTCAAGACCCTGGTGGTTTTCTTTGTGTTGTCTCATCGATTTCATTTTATGAATTTTTCTTTGAGTTTTGGATAAGAACCAACGAGGACACACACGTATTTGCGCAGTCTAGAACACTGAAACAATTTACCTGATCGTTTTCTATTGAATGCTATTCAAAACGAAGTGCTAAAATTTGAGGAACATCGAATTGACATCGAAATCGTACAATGATTTTGAATTTTAAGTCATATTCAAAAAATGTATCTGTTTCAACGTAATGAAGTAGAACTTTGTAGAATCGTCTTTACGGCATTATGTATTTTAGAAATGAGCTAATGTTCGAGGTCTATCTTGGTTACATGTTCTTGAACATTCTTATGTACATTTACTTTATTATCTGACTGAGCACTCGCTATCGCGTTGCCTGCACGAATACCTTGTTACGTTTCAGATGTCGACTGCAGTCGCCGAGTGAGATGGAGGCAGAAAGCTCTCGGTCAGCGGGCAGTCGCAGCAGCAGCCGGCGCGGTGCCCCCTCTGTAGCTGGGGTCAGGGCGGTGTCCTCCTCGTCAGGAGGCAACCAGTTCTCCAGCAGCGAAGACGACGACACGCCAGTCGATCTCAGGCGACCTCGGAAGGGCAGCCACAGGACTGGTGAGTCTTGCACCTACTTTAGTGATACTCTAGTTTGAAATTTACGAGCCTCTGTGGGTCTGTGTTCCAGGTGACAGTGGAGGAATTTTCAGTAATAGGAAGCATATGTGTTTTTCAGATACTGAAATCCAGATAAATTAAATATTTTACCGTTTCAGCAGGGAAACCAAGGATGTCGCACCGTAAAACTTCATAGAAGCCAGCAATTCCAAATGGATTGTGCGTGATTAAATTCTGTACGCGCGTAACTTTGGTGCTGAAGTGCAGTGCAGTGCTCCGAGCTATTTCATGCGACCTCAAATGATTTATTTGAATTTCAGACGCTGACAAGTGTTTTCAAAGTAAAGTACTAAAAGATGTACTCGCTATTTTCACTGCGATTTGTATTACTTCCGCGAAGTCGCTTCCATGAGGACGCTTTAACTTTCCTATAATTTGCGCCCGTCTTTATGATCATTCATGTTATAATACAGGTTGCATATTTTCAAAAAATCCAAATTCGGGAGAACTAAAGCTACCGTTTGGTAACAATAATAAAAGGGTGAACACATTTATACCTTTGGTGAGTCCTTGGCTTGTCGAATTTTCAACACAGAGCGATGTCAACACGGTCAAGCTCATTTTCCCCCTTTTGCAAATTAAAATAAGAACAGATCCATTTAAATATACGTACCTTTTTAGTGCGATACATTTGCGATAATTTTCCCCTTATTCCAGTTTCTCCAAAATCATTCTATTTTGTTTTACATTAAGATGATGAAGAGTCACAAAGAAGGGCACTTGTTGAAATGATCAGATATATTCAATTAATCTCGAGGATTTTATACTGCTTTACTGCAATATTAAGATAATTTTTCAGAATTCTGTTTCCGAAACTGAGCTCTTTTACTTTCAGCTAGTTGCAGTTGATGCCCGAATTTTCGTTTGAAATAAAGGTTGATATCCAAAGCCTGAAGAGGAATATAGTTCGTTTGGTCCTCTTAAAGCAGTTTATGTCACAGTGTGAGATCGCCTCCTTATATGTTGATATGCAGAAATAATTTACACTGACTCTGAAGTGAATCTAATAAACAAAAGTCTAGTAGACATTTTAAAACCTTGTTTAAACTTTGAGATCGTAAAGTTATTATGAATGCTAATGTCATGCATATGTATTTTTTTGACGGTACGAAATATTGGTAAAACTTTCCGTTTGATATTCTTTTTCACTTCCTAACTCTATTCTTACAGAACTAGATTGAAACGCGTTGAGCCAGGCTGCTTCATCTAAACGAAATATAAACACAGAAATACAAAGAAATTTTTTCGTTTGACAATTGTTGGCGGAACATTTTTCTTGGAAAATGATACGATTACGATTACACGATTACACTCAACAACGTCAGCGAAGTTCTAAAAACAAAATTTTGCTCCGAGATTCTATGAAAGCTTAAAATATGTTTGGTGAGGCGACATAAATAACGTACAACCCAGATGCAGTTTTGAAAAATCTTAGTGAGGGACAAGCTGGACTCCCCTTTTCGATAGAAGATGTCGTCTCATTACATATTTGTGGTAATAACCATGACGAATTCCCCGATTTGGCGAATAATAACTATTTTGAACTTTAAAAACGAATAAATTGGACTTGAATATTTCTCACGATTTGAATAAAATGTAGGAAACATTCATGATATCCCTTAAAGAGGAGACGGATGAATTACGATCTTCACATCAAAGCAACAAATTGGTGTAAAACATCATTATTATTTTTTATACTTGAATAGTTGAGCTGAATTTATTTACAGAATCGGTAGCGTATTGTATGCTCAATATTCGGGCTTTAAAATGTTGTCATAACGTAAAAATTGTACCCTGCGTACATGAGTGAATGTTTCGCTGGGTTATACACAAGCCTAACATAGTGTTGTTCATGAAGTTATTATCATAACAGAACATACTGTTCAATTTTAGCTGAACCTGAGTAAATTTTATTCCTACAGAATGAATGAATGCTTGATTCGAATTGAAAGTGCAATTAATTCACTCGATTCGTGCTATATGCCGCACGAATCGAGTTTTACCACAGCAGGCATCCCGCTTGCTGCCCGCCCTAAAATAAACAAGAAATCGTGATGACGCTGGTCGCTTTGAATCGTGTTTTAATTTCAGTGCTACGTATTCTGAAACATTTGAAACATTTATTTACCACAAGTTATTGACATCAGATACAGTTTTTCAATCAAATGAGAAATAATTAAGAACCGGAATCAGGATACATATATACCACATATGGGCTCGAATAAGCAACAAGGTTTCTAGGGCAACCTATTCAGAAATGAAGGCATTCAATTTACAGTACATCTTTGATTAATTAGAAAAAGTTTTAAGTTACACTCAGCTAGTTATGTTACAATAACTGAACGAATTGCTTGAAACTAAAGATTAGAGTAAAAACATAGTATAAATTTGGCAATTTAGGTTAGAGCATATTTGAACATATATCCAAATAGGTCGACGTTCACGAACGTATGTATACTCCAATAAAACAAAAGAAGTATCTTAAAGTTACAAATTAGGGTACAAAATGGTATGAGAGAGTAATCAAGCAAAGGACTACATACATACACATATTTGAACATATGTCCTCATAGGTCTACGTACACAGATTTACACATATTCTTTCAATACACCGAGAGAAGGTAAGCCTCAAGAGTAGTCTTAAATGGTCTAAATGAGGTACTCTGTCGTATGTTTGGAGGAATGGAATTCCAAAATTTAGTGCCTGCAAAGAGAATGCAATGGTGGGATTTGGTGCATGAGTAATAAGGAAGTACTAATTTATCACAATTCCTAGTGACATGATCTTGGGGACTGAATTGGACAGAAATTCTTTCATAGAGAATTGGGTCACCACTTGTTCTAATAGTTTTGAACATGAAATTTCCCAGCGATTATTGATAAAGATTGGGCAATTACAGAATTCCCATGTATTTAAAAGAGTCCTTAGTTTGCTCATTAGAGTTCAAGTGCGCGATAGCTCTTATGATTTTTCTGAATGGTAAAAACATTGTTCGTCTTGTTTTTATCGGTCCCATATATTCAAATACCTTATAACCAAATTTATGTATGTAACATCAATATGGAATTAATTTATGCACACACCGTACCAGTTACTTCCATGCACTTTCGATGCCACTGAAAAACATGGGAAAATACTTTTTATTTTCAGTTCGACGTGGAAAATTAATAAAAAATTTATGCTTACAATGATCCTTGTGCCAGTTTTTCATTGCACCTAATTTATGTGTAATGGTATCATTGATTAGATTTCAATCTTAAAAAACGGTGAATAAATTTTCTTTCATTATCTAAAAAATTCTATTCATCTACCCTTATTTTTGGTTGTTTTTCACCAGTCTAAGCATTCATACCGATCGCTCAAGATAGTTTATTTTTCTTCATTATTTTTCCAGCCGGTCTGCTTACAATATGAGACAAAAACAAAGTTAGTGCTTACCAATTGTCTTGCAGGAAATCAAAAATATTTTCTTTCGCATCAGTTCAGGTTTAATAAAATTTTTCACCCTCATTTGCAAACGTGTTGTTGATCTACAGCCAATAAAAGAAGCTATGAAAAACGTCACCGAATATTTTATCGACTTCACTTCTATATACTTGTATTAGTCACGAGCGTATCAGATCAAGAAGAGTGTAAACAACAGCTCCTTTTAAGTAGTCACTCAAAATTTCAAAGACATGTCAAGACGGTTTTCATTAGGATGTTGACTAGGGGAAACAATCTAAAGAAATAGTTAATCTATCAGGAAATATATCAGTAAAACAATTTAGTCAAATTGATAAGAAAATTATCTTGACCCACAACATGAATAGCTTTTCCAGCTTACGTGCTGTTCGTGACATCAAAATGTCTAAAAACTTGATCCGTGGGACTGATTGCTGGAATAACAATTCCTTTTTTGTGGGATCTACAGCGTAGCAAGCGATCGTTTGTTTGCTATTATTTCGGAAATCTTGTGAGCATTTGGGGGGCTCTGCAGAGCTACAATTATTTAGGCAGCCATGTTTATGGGCTGCAGAAGCGACACTATTGACCTCACATTGTTGCTCCGATGATACCGGACGCCACAATAAGGCTAACGATTCGTGGTCTTAACGACCATGCGATATCACCGCGTTTACGGCTCATTCTGCGTCTTCGCAAGGAATGGTCACGTAGGTGAGATTTCTGTCTTTGTGAGGAGCAAAGGAAGGATTTGTGTCCCGGGAGTAAGACGATGTCAGCTCTACTTGGGTTTGTTAAGGAAATGAAGTTGCTGGTGACATTCGTATATCTTCTGGAATATGATAGTGTGGACCCCATTTGCATTTTGAAAGCACGATGTTTAACTGGTTCGGAATAATTTTTTGACCTATATTTATCTATAATTAATGTAAATGAGGTAATATCTTCCATCCTATAATTCCAGCAATGACAGGCACTGCGAATGTTCTGGCTTACCGTTTCAAAGAACACGTTTTAGGCTCCCCTCTTCATAGAAACAGTCTTTGTATCAGCTATGGCACAATATGGCGGACTTCATTTGGATTAGTTCAATAAAACATGCATTGAGATTAGCTCAGGTTTTTCGAAACACAGTTCAACGTGAAAGAAAGCTTTACCACTGGTAAACTAAGCACGTAATGTTTTGGCAGTCAACGCTTCAAATTATATAGTTATGAGTCAAAACATTTGTAACCGCTATGAATTTATTTACCTCATTCCTCAGGAATGGAATTGCAACTATTTTCCTTGTTGCCTGAAAACTGACTGATACAATTTATACTTTACGTATTTAAGTATAGTCCTTCAATTGATAGAAAAAGTGAAGGATGCTTCCACTACGACTAAAGTATTCAGGCACCTAAGGGCAAAGAGAGCCACTTGACGGTGTTGATTGAAGATTAACTCAATTATCTTCTGAAGCCATCAAAACAACATCACGGCTCTTCAGTCGTAACTGCATCAAGTATGCACGTCAAAATGTACCAAAGAATTTTCAAAGAACGCAAATACTTGCCGGAAGTCGTCGTTAGTGCAACATTGAACAGTATTACCAATGTTTAATTTGATATTCATGAAAAATTGATAATTTTGAGGAATTTTACTATTTGTAGGATTTCTTTTCCATCATGTGCATACGTTTACGACAGCTGCTATGAACGGTCATTGAACAAAAAACGACTCACAATTTCTGAGTGATTTGTTGATTACGTCGGAACCCAAGTCGGTTAAAAAAATTCCCGATACAAACGAGTGAACATTGTCCAGCGCACTACTGCATCTTTCACCTGACCATTAGGCTAATTACCGTTGTGTACGACACATGCTCCTCCCAACAACATCCCGCTCAGTTGCCCTAATTGGAGACCTGACTGACAAAACCGAGCGGCTGCATCGTAGTGTTGCCGCTGGCTACCAGACTCGACCTATGAGCCTATCTAATTGTTTAGAGATGATGCATCATTACTGTTCGGAAAGATCCCTCGTTTGTATAATTGGTGAGTTTCCGTTTTGTGGAAAGTTTGAATAAAAAACACGATGTCAGTCCATGTGCTCGTAATTTTCGAGTGATTAGTTTGGAAATGTTAGTCGAGTTTCAATGTACCGCAAACTCGGCGTAAAAAGATAGCA